>VUQR01005609.1:12703-29055 GCA_015108515.1 Hemichromis elongatus
ATAGATGCATTTGGCAGTAGCACAGTGCTCTGGAACTAATTTGAGAAACAGAAATCAATAAAAAAAATAAAACTAGAATGAGAGCGAGGAGATGAATGAAGGAGCTGAGGACTGAGTTACTGAATATCTGTGTTAACACACTGACTGAGTACCGTTTTGTCCACATGGACAGCCTGGCTGTCAGAGATAGGTCAGGCTCATATATGATTAAGGAACATGTGTAGTAAAACTTCAGCGTCTGCCTGTACGAGAACGAGGCATCACTGAGCTGCTTTATCTTCATTATCTCAACTTCAGTCCATCACTCGCGTCTCTCTAATAGGATTTGTCCGGCAGTATATTGCAGTGTTGCAGTATATGTGCTCTCATCTGCAGGTTGGGAACTTAAAGATCATGTCTATTGACAGGGGATATATGGAGGGCATTACAGCATGGAATTAACAAGCTCCACAACACTGCTTATAACTTAGCTTGCTATCAGAGGACGTTGCTCTGGCCGAGCCGTCCTTCCTGCGGAGCTTCGTAAGCTGCCAGATAGTTTGGGTGGAAAACCTTTTTATTCCTTGATGCCCTCCTGACCTCCTTCTTCCCCATATTCTGCCTCCTAAAGGCAATGCTGCAGTTACTAGGCAACAAGAAAGGGAGGGGCAGCAGCCATTATCGAGGCCAGACAAGCTGTTCCCAGTTATTATAAAAGCTATATACATGATCTACATGTACTCAGGCTCTACATTTACATTGCTATTACTGTGCCTGTGTTACCTCCACACCAAGAACAGAACTGTGACTTCCCCCCCCATTTTTATTTTTGTATCGTTATGAGACGGCATTAGCCAACCATTTATTTATTTAGTGAAGGGTTACCCCAAAGTGCTTGTTGTTATGGAAAAAAAAGCAGCATTAAATAAAAATTTTGTTTAGGCACACCCCATTGCTCCATTTGCCTCCTCCATTAAATTCACTCAAATTCACTCATGTAGGACAAGATTTCTAATTGCCATATTTAATGTGTTAATGATTTAATTATTCTTTTAATTAATTTGTTACGACTAAATGACTGACTTAATTCAAGGGCTCTTGGCTTGTCTTCAGAGATGGTGGTGGGGTGGGGTGGGGGGACACAGGGCTATGCAGATGACTTACTGATGCTTTTCCATATTAAATATCAAGAAGAAGTGAGGGGAAAAAAAGGCAGGATAGAGAACTCGCGCGGCAAACACATGCCAGCTTTTCTCTTTACAAAACTCAGAATATCCTGAAAGGTTTGCAAACCATTCGTGTTTATTACAAGACGGACAAAGAAACTATATTTCCTCCCTCCCAAGTGAGAAATGACTGTGGACCTAATCTGAAGCGAGCAGCTTCTCGAGGCCTCTCGGCAGGGGCGTTGTGGCTTTTTCCGAGCACATCAACCACCCAGGCCTCAGCATCAAAGGATCACCATTTTTAACTGAAATGTCCTTTTAACGTCTAATATAGCTCATTTATATAATTAAGAGTTGATGGCCACAGAAAAGGAATCGCGCTGGAAAGGTCAGACTAAATATGAGTATTCCAGAGCACTCCGGCACTCTGTTAGTTTTTCAAACAAATCTACCTCTGCAGAGTATGAAAATGTGGCGTGAACAACAAATTGCTTCAAAGTTTTATTGATGATAGAGTAAAAAAAAAAAAGAGAAAAAAAACCTCAGTTGATGGATAAAGAGGCTTCTGTTCAGTATGCGGGGGACACGGCGTGGAAGTTGAAGGGAAGCTTTTATCTCTCTCCTTGTAGCTAAGGCTCCACATTTTCTTCCTACGTGCCGTGCGGAGGTTATAAGCAGATGTAAATCACTGTTTCACTGCAAATCCAAAACACTTACCTCCCCATCCTTTAGAAGAAGGGCGGGTGCCGTTTGCACGGTGTTTCGCGCGCAGCGATTGCCACTTTGTCGCGATGACAAGGTTAAAGGTGAGATCATCAGCTTGACGGGGTGGCTGTTCATCATCAGCAGCATTAATAGGGTGTCAGTTACTTGTGTTGTTGCGGCATCATTAAGGTGTTTCCGAAAGTGGCTCGAAGCTGCATGGTCAGCACCAGGAGAAGATCAAGTGCAAGCAGAAAGGTGAGCCAAACCATTTATCTGTACGCGTTCACTGCCTCCTCAAATGAATAGTTTAGGTAATTAACAGCTGGGTGCCCAATGTCAGGTGGGACAAGACCAATTTGATGTGGAGGTGAGGGAGATCCTCTGTTTTTGTCTTGTTTTTTGCATGCTGTTGAGCTTTCAGTCGATGGTGCACATCCTCACTTGTGTTGCATTTGCATTTATTAGTTTTCTGTCTTCTATTCGTCACTAAAAACATGGCTGCTCGCCCCTACACCCCTACATACTTACATATGTCACTTATACATGGCCGACAGCTGTTGATTTTATCCATCAGTAGATTCTGTAACGTTACAAAGGAAAGGTCCACAACAAGCAGATGCGTTCTGCATTACTAGCCAAGAGTGATGCAAGGCAGGCATGTAACTAGCGCCGGAAGAACCTGTATTAACTTTGACATTCCCTCCCAAGTGAGAAATGATTGTGTTCACGTTGTCGTGAGTATATTTATACTCATAAACATACATAAGAACTGGGACATCATTAATAAGGATGACTTTAAATGAAAGTTTTGTTTTTTAATTAAAAAAAAAAAACATCGTAATAGGCGCTCTATATCCTCTGCATTTGTGATCCTTTAGATTTTGCTACTATTCTTCATTCGGATGAAAGGGCTCTTTACTCTAGGACAGAGGCTCTCTAACAGATCATTACTTCCAATGCAATTACTTGCAAACCTCCTTGTAACTCAGGACTACTCAAGTGTGCCCCTATTGGCTTTGCATTATTGTATTTCTCACAAACTAGTCAGCCTCTGCGCACACTGTAGCTAACTCGCCTGATGGAGAGGCACAGGATGTAATCTGGGATTAATTACTGGAATTCACCGCACCTCGCCATGCCTTTCTTTTTCTGCCGGCCGTGAGGCATCTGGCGGTGTCCGGGCTAATCTGGATGACGGTGGATTTGGGTAGCAGCTGGAGGTGTCACTCAGTATATGTAACGCTGTTCTGAAATCAAAAATGCGTATGCACGAGGCTTTGGGATAATTGTAGAAGGTATTGTACGGTACACTGTGTGCAGGTACGCATCATTTTACTTCTTGTATGCGGTTTTGTATTCATGCAAGCACATATTTGCTCATGCGAAAGAGTAGGTAAGTAGTAAGTGGAAAAGCCTGTGACAGGAGGCCCACGCAGATTGTCGAGCCACGGGTGTTTACTGTTAAAATATTTGCCTGTCTAGGGGATCTGAGGAGCAGGAGATAAGGCAGAGACAGGCCCTGTCATGAACAGAACTGTCTGTCTCCCTCCCACCCAAGTCCTCTTTATTAAAAGAACATTGATTTCTCTTAGCCTTTGATAATCCCCCCCACCAGAGTCTAATCAAAACACATCAAATGTTTGCCACCAAGGACAACCACGTCGAAAGAATTCCTCGCTCGCTGGCTGCCTTGTTTTGCAGCAATGCTTTTGAGAAAGTAGTTTTTGTTATTGCAATAGCCTAAAGTGACAGTCAAATCAGCAGCCTTGTGCTTACTCACCAATTTTTATTTTTTTTTTCAAAGAATTTGCATCCCTGGAAAAACTTTATCTTAAAGCTGCCATCACTCTCGCCCAAGTTGAAAACGCCTGATTTTTAAACTTTCTCCAGCGGAGCTCCTCTCCTTGAGATGTACGTGTGCGCACGTCATGTCTGTTTCTAAGCTTTTGCGCGCGTGTCCACGAGAACCCGTGCCAACTACCCTCGACAGGTTTTTATTACTTGACCACGTTTCCATGGTGACAGGGTGGTCCACATCAGGGATGCGGGGTGGGTGCTTAGAACTGTAGCCTAAGCAGGCATCTGGGCTCGTCTCCCAGTTGTCGGGTTGGGCCCCTCCTGGGCCTGGCGATGAGCGAAATTATTTTTAATGGATCTTCATAAAACCATCTGTATCAGCGCACCTGCACACTGGAAGGCTATCGACAGAATGATTATGACCGCGGGACCCAGAAATTGCTCTAAAATGTGTAATCATTTTGTTTGCTGTATCTACGCCGCCACCCCCCCAAACCCCTCCCTCCTTTTTCTTTCACATATCAGTATTCTTTGGGCCCGGTTCAACAAAGCAAGGTTATTTTTTTTCGCTTGGGTCCGCGGCCTGCACAATTTCCATTTAGATTTGAGGCTGTGTTCCTAACATATCACAGACCTCTGCTCTGCATTCAAGGATGCTTTATATTAAATGTCATGCAAATGGGCTGTCTGACCTGGCCAGAGGTGCATTGTCTGCAACAGATAAAGGTTAATTGTGGATGTTAATTTCCACAGATTGTGGATATAATGAAGCTGATTTGCCGTCCAAGTTGCATAATGTCCCGCTATCTTTCAAAACAGCGTTGACAGTGGTTGGCAGCCAGTTTGGCAGCCTGTTGAATTCTCAGTCACTAAGTATGCATGCGCTGGAAAAAAATAAAATAAAAAAAAATCCCTGTTCAGTTTGTCATTTTGTTGTCATAACTGGTACTGCTGCGATACAGAGAAACACCTAGATTTACAATTATGCTTTTTTCCCCCATCTCCTACCAAAATCATAGATCAATCCGCCGCTGACAGATCCCGGTACAGTCTTAGTTGAGAGGTTCGACTGCTTCTCCCGCACATTCCCCCCTTATTTCTCATCAAATTTGATTTGTATGAAGATGGAGCTGATGTTTTATTTATTTCTGCCCTGCGAGACAACCTGCAGGTGCCCTCTGGGTGTCATGATTTATACGTGCTGAACAAAAACAAAAGGAAAGACAGCCACTGTCCTTGCACCTGCTGGCATATACTTTAATGAAATTCAGCGAGATGAAATTTAGCGCAACCTCTATTGGGCTTGGCCGTATCATTTTGAAGTGCTTCATTACAGCTATGGTGGTGGCCTGTGGGATATCTTCATTTGGGATGTGACATGCCTCATTCATCACAATGAGATAAAGAACCAAAGGCCACAGTTTCTGCCATAACAAGTGGCAAGTTGTTTTTTATTTATTTCTCTTTTTGTTGGATCTGGTCACACCGGTTGCACTACTCTGTTCTGCACGTGATAAAATTAAAACACTAGAGCGATCTGACTGCACTAAACGGGCTCGTGTAAAACATTATCGCCGTGAGATCTGTAAAAACAACAGCGGGTGATCGGCGTTGAAGAAAACGCTGTTGCACTGCAGCCGTGCCGTGTGAACCGACTCCCACGGGTCTCTCCGGATAACTTATTGAGGCGTGTGCCCAATGTGTGTGTCTGATCTATGAATGCCTATCCAGAGGTCTTTTATTATTCTTCAGGGCCAGATGCCTCTGTGATTGGAGGATGAAGGGGGAGCAAAGAAGAGGAGGAGAGACAACGGAATAATGAGGTTTGCTGCAGCAGAGTAGCCACTTTCTGCTGCTGTTGCACTCGCTTCTGCAGCGCAGTTTGCCACTCTGCTGTGAGTTTTCTTCTGTTTCTGCAACTCTACTGCGCCTCTTATCTCCCTCCCAGATTTATCAGTTTTCCGTCTCTTCTGCTTCCCTGCGTACTCTCTCCACCCCCATCTCCCCCACCCCTTCATTCTTACTGATGTGAAGGCAGATGCTTCGGGCCCCCAGAAGGAGAGTATCTCTGATATAAAAAGGCCTAATGAATGGGAGCCGCCTGTTTGTGTGCCTGCCGCCAAGTAGTGCAGCTGCACAGGCGCTGGATGGCACAAACAAAAAACTCACCCAATCCCCCCCCCCGCCTCCTCTTTTGGAAATCCACCGCAAAAAGCCAGGATGCTGTGCACGTGCGCGGCTTCAGATTGAGGCAAACGAGTTAATCCATAACAAGACCCAACACAAAAGCAAACAAGTGAGCTTTACTCATTTGTAACTCTGGTCCAAAGGGCTTTGTCCCCGCTGAAGGTGACGTTATTGATGACACGAGGCCGCTAGATTATTTCCACAACCTCACTGTCTGCACGCTCCAAACTCATGCTGGGGTACCGTCGCTATGCTTATTTCTCTCACTATTCCCCACCTGTGTTTGGGAGCTATTTGCGATTAATTACTCCTAATGATTGTTTTGTATCTATATTGTCCTCTAGAGCACTGACGAGTGGTCCTGTGTCAAAATTAAAAAAACAAAACAACAACAACAACAGCAAAAAAGCCATTTTTCAGTCTCTAATCCATCTGTTAGTCTGCCTGGTCCACTTTTTTGCTTTTTTGTGACTTCTTAGCAAGGGAAGTATTGTTTCCCCCACATTTGTTTATTCCATTATCTTAAAGCTTTGTTGGGGGTGTAATGGAAGCTTAGAGGAACAGGTGATGAGGCTAATTAGTCATTAGCGAGGAGATTAGGGTCCCAAATGACAAGTGCATGCTTTACAAGGTCATAATTTGATTAAAGTCACTGCCAGTTGATGGGAGAAGCTACCCTGAGATGATTAACTTGTCCCCCCCGTTCCTGTGTCTCTTTCTCTCCACATGCTACCGAGATGATTTCTAATTTAATGACACATATAGAAGCGAGCACGTGTTTTAGTTTTTATGTGACAGGCCAATATGCCACAGAGAAGACTCAGCCTATTTAGCTGTCTCTAAATAATCCGAGGTTCCTCGCCGAGATGAGAGTCTGTACTGTAAGTCGATCTGTGTCTGTGTACTGGATTGTTTTCATAAACACAGTGCAGTATCCAGCAGAGTAATGGCTCACCTTGAGCCACGCTGGTGTTTGAACTTTTGTGCTGCTGTGCTTGTTGTTTGTGTATTCAGCTGGGGGATTGTTGTGTCACGTGTCAATCTCCATCTCCCACTTCCTACATTTTCTGTTATCTTCACGCCATCACTGACTAATAAAGGAATAATATTCCCCAAACCTCTACTGTCATTCTTTTTAGCTAAAAAAAAACAAGTTTAGGAAATCTTTAAAGGAAAAAAAAAAAAACGCTTTAAAGGGCACAATAAGTGTGGGTGTAGGCCTACATAAAATAACAACTGAGTGCAAAAGATATGTGTAGTGGTGTATGTTGCCCTTAACAGTCTTGCATGTGTTTATGGTGTTAAAGTATCTATTTTAAAAGTACACCTAGTTGGTTTTCTTTTTAGTTTATTAAATAGAAAGAAATTTGTCCATAAATATCTATAGATTAGGGCGTATTTCCTAAACATTGATGCGTTCTCATAAATCCCACTGACGTGTCTTCCAAGGAGGAAGCAGAGTCTGGGGATGAAGGGAATGACCCACCAATTGTGGGTGAAGTGAAGTCACAAAGCTCCTTGGTGGCAGAGCCCCTGGTGTGGATGAGGTCTGCCCTGAGTTCCTGAAGGCTCTGGATGTTGTTGGGCCTCGCTGACATGCCTTTGCAATGTTGTGTGGAGATCAGGGGCAGTACCCCTGGACTGGCAGACTGGAGTGGTGGTCCCCATTTTCAAGAAGGGGGACTGGAGGGTGTGTTCCAACTACAGGGGGATCACACTCCTCAGCCTCCCTGGGAATGTTTATGCCAGGGTGCTGGAAAGAAGCACCCAAGGTAGGAGTTTGCCCAACCAGTCTACATGTGTTTTGTGGACTTGGAGAAGGTATTTGACGATGTCCCTCGGGGTGTCCTGTGGGAGGTGCTGCGGGAGTACGGGGTGTCTGGTCCATTGCTACGGGCCATTTGATCCCTATACAACCGTTGCAAGAGCTTGGTTCGCAAAGCCGGCAATAAGTCGGACTCGTTCCCTCAGAATGTCATCTCTGCTTTTCGCGGATGATGTGGTTCTGTTGGCTTCATTGGGTGGTGGCCTCCAGCTCACACTGGAATGGTTTGCAGCCAAGTGTGAAGCAGCGGGAATGAGGATCCGCACCTCCACATGTGAGGCCATGGTTCTCAGCCTGAAAAGGGTGGAGTGCCCACTCTGGTTCGGGGACGAGTTCCTTCCCCAAGTGGAGGAGTTTAAGCAACTTTGTGTCTTGTTCACAGGTGATGGAAGAAGGTTAGCTGGAGATTGACACAGGGATTGGTGCTGCAGCTGCAGTGATGCGGATGCTGTACCGATCCATCGTGATGAAAAGAGAGCTGAGCGTAAAAGCAAAGCTCTTAATTTACCGCTCGAACTACGTCCCTACCCTCACCTATGGTCACGAGCTGTGGGTAATGACCAAAAGAACGAGATTGCGGATAAAAGATGTGGAAATGAGCTCCTTCAAGGGTGACTGGCCTCTCCCTCAGAGATAGGGTGAGAAGTTTTGCTGTCCGAGAGGGGCTCAGTGTAGAGCCACTGCTCCTCCACATCGAAAGGAGCCAGTTGAGGTGATTCGGACATCTGACAAGGATGCCTCTTGGGCGCCTCCTGGGTGAGGTGTTCTGGGCATGTTCCACCGGGAGGAGGCCCCAGGGCAGACCCAGGACACACTGGAGAGATTATATCTCTCGGCTGGCCTGGGAATGCCTTGGTGTTCTCCCGGACAAGCTAGAGGAAGTGACTGGGGAGAGAGAGCTCTGGGATCTCTGCTTAGGCTGCTGCCCCCACGACCCAGCCAAGGATAAACGGAAGAAGATGGGTGGATGGAAGTCTGAATTCTGAGATGCAAGTCAGAAGTAGAGGAGAAGACATCTTGCAGGCATCTAAAGCTAAGGCCTTTATACTATTGTTGGCACAAACAAAAAGGCTCAAGATATGAAGGTTCATGCCTATTTTTTCATCTGAGAAGAGCTCCCTTTTACCAAAGAAGGAAAACACTACCAGCATTTGGATAAAATGCCATTGTTTTTCTCCTCACATCAAACCTCCTCTCCTGAACTGAAATCATGGCTAAAACACTAACAGCAGCAAAAAAGCAGTATGGGGTGGGCTGCCAGCACTTACTGACAGAAAACTTTAGGACATCCTCAACAACCCACCTCAGTATTGCTGTCCTCAGACATAAATGAGCTTTACTGATTCATCAAATCGTTTGGACATATGGACACATATTGCCAGCTGAGGTAAACAGTTGCCTGACAGAACTACTCACTCACTACACATGAACAGCAACCACACACGTAGCTTGAGTTATGCACGTAAATTAGGAGCGTTCAGAAAGCAGAACTCACTAGAGTTGCAAAGATATCATCTGTCTGAGCATTACTGGGTGCAATCAGCAAAAGTAAAATAAATAAACATGTGCAGGCACATTAATGATGTGATCCTGCTGATTTTTTTTCTTGTTTTTTTTTTTCAGGAAGAGATTTTTTTTTCTCTTTAGATTTGCAAGTTTATGTGAACAGCTCAAATGAGAATATGAAGCTGAGCTCGGAATATGATCTACAGGCTATTAACTTTCTGAATTTACAGATCTATTTCCATCCTTACAAAAATGACTGACCGCAACACCATATTACAGTTTTCATCCCCCACAGCTCATTAAGAACATCCCTTTTGGACAATTTAAGAGACTAGGACGCATGTGAGATTCTGATCAAGACTTCCAGGTCTAATCTATGGGCCTAGTGCAGTGTTTTAGACAGAGACGATGCAAACCCCAGGTGCCCACTCAGCCTCATTTAAGGCTCTCTCACTTGACTGGAGGAAACTGTTTATCTCTAAATGGAAACAAGAGCGAACTTAGAGGCTGTCCTGATCAAAAGCATTGTAAAGAAAAATCAGGACATTATTAAGAGTGACACTTCTTTGCTAGAGGTTTGTATTGAAGCCCCAGGAATCCCAACAATCAAGGGCAAACTAGTCAGAAGTTACTTTCCTGCTCTTAAACCTGAAACTTCACTTGCCTAAAGGCAGTTTTTGCTGTGGTACTTGCATTTATTATGAGAACAGGGTGAAAACACTTTCAAAGATGTGTTTAGCAATAAAATATATCCTTTGGCCAGTTTCATAAATTGTAACAATAATCATGTCATATATAGACTTGTACGTAAGTCTCATTAAAAGGAAGCTGTGGGACAAGGACTGAAGTATGCTATGGCCAAACACCACACAGAAGTTCATCTTGGAAGTGACTCAACCTGGAAAGTCTGATATTAAGACTATTGCACTTGTTGCCAGGGATGGGGATAAAATCAAACACCTCAAACAAAGAGAGGCATGCTGGATTCATGGCCTAATGTCCTTATAAGCGCTTACACCTCTCCTGTTTTTTTGCAGAGAGTAGCAAGGAGATACCCACCATCAAATCTAGGTAAGTACTTACTAACCACTCAGGAAAACATGAACTGAAATCTATGGGAGTATTTACCAGCAGCAAAATTGGTATTACAGGTACAACTCCTAATGTGATTTTTTAACCTAATTTTAAACTCTTTAAAACCTAATTTTCGTGCAAAGTCAGTAAGTTGGTTTAAGTAGGTAAGTAAGTCAGTAAGTTATTATTAAAGTTATTATTAAAAATTCTTCTTTTTTTTGTTTATCAGCATTCCTGATGATTCTATAGAGATGGCCTTTATGTATAAGTGACTACTAAAGAGAAGTGTTTACAATAACTTTGGCTTGTACTGAATGGAAGAAATGTTTTCATGTACTATGCATAATATTTGAGAGAAGTCATGCATAAAATGTAGGAGGAAAGGCCAACATAATATCTAAAGCATGAAACTGGCATGCAACAGTTCCTAGCAAAAGTATTTTCCAAGCGTGCAGTTCTTTGGACTTCATGAGTACTGCCCTTCACCTATCCCCCGAGTCACCTTCTCTCTCTATTGTTTACTAGTTGCTATTCGCAGCTATCAAATATTGATAGAGGTCAGTAGCAGACCAAAGTCACCCCATCTCAATTTTTAATGTATAATATAGCACTGCAAAAGGTGTTCCCTCCACTGTCATGCTTCTTAAGGCAAATAGTTTCCTACCAGTGCCACCGACTCAGGATTCAGTTTATAAATGTCTTCCCTTAGGTCCATTGAAAGCCACACTGCAGCTTCATATATAGTGAACAATGCCGCCAGGGAATCAGAAATACCCTGAATCCCCTTTCAAAAATCAGTCAACATATTTCCACTGTGCATCCTAAGTGGCCTTGTGGGGAGAGTAATAATCTTGAATATTCTTTGAGAAGAATGAAAAAACTGGAACAGGGCCAGAATAGGCAAAGCAGACTCGAGATGGTGGGTTGTGGCAGTGAAGTGACTACGTTTCAAAGTAGCCACGACCGGGATAGCGAGCCCATCTCATTTATGTTTAATGCACACATGGATGAGAAGTCAAATTAGAGATGTGGGGTCAGTTTAGCTAGGTCACTGAGCATGGGGGACTGAAAGAAAAAAAATGAAAAGCGAGAACAATGAGCGCATCTTTGCTATACGTGTGCATATAAGGTAAACAGGTGTGTGGCTACACTGGTTTTCTTCTCAGCTGTAGTTTTCTATAAGCAACCCTGTCTTTAAATTCTGCACATAGAACCAACATTTTTTTCCTTTTCCCTGCCCATGACGGCTTTATATGTCTTTCTTACTGCTTGTCTCTATCTTCTAGCAGGTCCTCTTTCATTTTGTTGCCCCCTCGGTGAGGCAGCAATAGCTCCTCGAGGGCATCAGTTGCCACCACTTAAAAGATGAGAATATGTGGAAAGACCTAAGGGGCAGAGGACGCTCAGGCAGAAGTGGCTCGAGCATCTGAGTAATTCGACACCACCGCCGTGCACGTTCAAAAACACATTATCGAAGGTGAGTGATCATACTGCTAGATTAGTAAAGTCATTATACTCATCTTTTATACTCAACAGCTAAGATTGTTGCTTTCTGGAGATGTAATTATTAGATGATAATTATTCAATAACAGCTGTGTTGAGATGAAGAGAAAACAGGGAGAGGCATGCAATAAAGCTTAGACTCCAACTGGCTAACATCTGCATCTTTAATCTATGGAGGCATTCGATTTATGGATGTGTGGGATGTTTAGGCAACAAAAACATTGTCTAGTATTAGGATAAGGTAGTGTTAGGCAACACAAACAGTTACAATATGTGTCATCCACCTCCCCGGCCGCATGTTTGCGGTCAGCACTGCTACATACATTATATGACACAGTACAAGCGGTGAGTGCTGGTTGTAAATTGCAAGGTGCAGAATCATCCGATGACAATGTAATTCCAAGCATACACAGCATACACAACCAGACACCCAATCCATTACCCTTTGCCCATCTCCCTCAGTGAACTCATTCTTACCTCTGCCTCTCTATGGTAGAACAAGTACCAGTGTGAAGAGATCGCCAAGGGGAGTCATGTCTCCTGTGGCTTCCTGAAGGCAATTCTGCCATTGCTTATTTTAGACACAGCTTGTCTCCGTGGCACAAGGCGGGGTCACTTTACATGGACGACCAGGCCGTGAAACTCTATCCAGCACTCATGGAATAAGAATGCAGTTAGGTGAATTGATGGCCTCTCGCCTCCTTTGCCTGAAAGCGGCCTTTTGAAGGGTTAGCGATTCTACTCTGAGTGAAAGCCATTGACACGATACACTGTAGACTGGGAAAGGTTACACACACTACAGTAATTTAGAGTTCTTAGACAAGGGTCATCACACAGTACAGTGTGAAAGTCTCTTGAACATCTTACACCATCTTCTGACTGAGCTGGATGAGGCAATATATACCTAGTAGGTGGTGTTTTCTTTACTGGAAGAACATTATTTATGAGTAACTAGCCTGAACATACAGTCCTGTGATTTCTTATTTTTTGCATCTTTTGTCACAGTGTAATTTTTCAGATTTAAATGTGACAAAACATAAGAGATAACACAAGTAAATAAAAAGTGCATTCTGCAGTCAATCAATAACTGCAATCAATCAAATTCACTGAATTAGACACATTTTTGGAACATTGGGTTCCAGCCCTGATTACTGCCAGATCTGTCTCATCAAATCAATTAAATAGAAGGAGGCTAAAAGATCTCCACAAGCAACACATCATGCCATGACATAATGTAACAGCAGAGAAACAAAGTTATTGACATGTGTCAGTCTGGAAGAGATTACAGGGCCATTTCTAAAGCTTTGGGACTCCAGATGACCACAGTGAGAAATCTTGGAAGGGTTGGTGAACCTTCCATGAAGTGACCGGCCTACCAAAATTACTCCAAGAGCACACTGACGGCTCATCCAGGAGGTCACAAAAGAACCCAGAGTCTTGGTTTTACTGCGCATTGCATTGCATTTAGATTTGAGGACCGTATTGAATCAACCACGTTCACTGAGCAAGACAAAGGCCTACCATGCCTGGCAACAGCCTTTTGTTACCTAAGCAGCTCACACTGATATACATAAAGGTTCGAAGGTGAAAACCACTGCTGACCACAGAGATCATAAAGGTTCTTCTTACATTTGCTAAAATACATCCTCATGATCACTAAGACTTTTTGGAAAATATTCTGTGGATTAAAAAGATAAAGGATGAACTTTTGAAAAGGTTTGAACCCAGTTACATCTGGCATAAAGTTAACACAGCAATTTACAAAAAGTAAAAAAAACAAACTCTTACGCCAGAAGAAATACTTACTTTGGTAATGCAGCAGGACAATTATCTGAAACAAACCAGCCTCTAAAAGGTTTGGGGCCAATTACCTTTTTCACACAGGGCCAGGTAGGTTTGCATAGACATTTTGTTTTTTAACTGAAACATGTAAATCTGAAAAAATATGCAAAAAAATGAAGAAATCAAAAAGGAGGCAAATACTTTTTCATGCCACTGTACCTAGAACGTTGGATCTGGCAGGATAGAGAAAGGAGGATGGTCTAAATACTTTCTTTTAAAGTGTTAAGAAGTTACTTAGTCTGTTAAAGTGGCACTTAATGAGCTCTTTCCTAATCTGCTGCTAAATGCTTCATTAAATGGGAAAAGACGGCACAATGCGAAACAAGCTGATGAGCGTTGCCAGTGAAGTGAGAGAATCTGTTTTTGTTGTTTGCTGCGAATCGCATAATGTGATAACAAAGCAAGCACTTGGTACCAACACAACAAACCCCTGGATTTGGAACTACAGAGAAATCATGTAATGCTATAAGATTTGGGTCCTTGCGTTGGGAAATAAACAAAGAGCTGCACTGAAAGTTGACAAGAAAATGAAGAAAGAACAAGTGAAATCGTAAGACACTCCCCATTTCAACAATTTCTCATGAGAAAATAGAATAGAGGGGGGGAAGAAAAAACAACCTCTATTTCTATCTATTGGACCAGCCAACGGCACATCAACTATTTTCTCTCCCTCTCTCCCCATCGTCACTGAAAGCAATCATTTTAGAATTGATTTTCATGGCTCAGAGAGAAATAATGGGAATTCTTTCTAATGTAGAAATGTATGTGTTCCTTTTGGTTAACCAGAATAGACCATATTTCAAGCTTGTCAGTTAGAGGAGTAAAAATACCTCTCATCTTTTGCTCAACTTTTTTCCCTCCTCCTATTCCCACTGTCTAAAGTGACAACTCATCAACTCTAAAAATCAATCATATAATTCTACGTTCTCCAGGCTTCTGAAATGATGGAAGAAGTTTGGTTCTTTTTTAACCATCCTCAGGTCCACATTTGTCTATGTTTCGAGGAGATAAAATGGCATGCCAAGCAGCGAATCAATCTTCATGGTTGCGACAGGGATGGAGGGAATGACAATTGCTTTAACATGCCCCAGTTAGCGCTCACCTAATACATTCTCACTCCCTACTAACACTATCTCGTTGCTAAGGGACTCAAGTTAAATCTACATGTCCATCTCTCGGTTTTCAGCGCCCACCAATGCCCCGCTGTCTAACGTGGAAAGCTCTTTTCCACCTGCTCTGTTCCACTCTCCGCCACTGGCCCCTTTCACCCACTGAGGCTAGAAAAAAAGAGTCAGTCCAAAAGCGGCAGCTCCTCTCCCCTGGATGAGCTCAAATCCATTTACCTAGGGTTTATCCATCAGCAGCTGTCGAGTGTGTAACACCCTGCCCAGGTGCCATTACTGTACCATTACATACCAGATTCCCTCAGTTTATTACCACTATAGGAGCGTGTCAGCTATTATTAATGATAGCTCAACCCCATGCCGATGAAAGAGACTATTGATTGACAGAGGAGGTGAGGAGTTTGGGGATAGCCCAGAAATTATCAGCATTCTTTCTTTTTTTTTCTTTTTAATTTTTTTCCCCTGGAATTTAAAATACTGTAGCTCTTCAACCGCGTTCTGCAAACTGGGACAAAGTGTACTCTATAACTTATACAGTTGCTGCTATTTCAAAATAGTCTGGTGCTGAGATTCAGGTCAGCAATATCTAATGCGAGGCTCCTTGCATCTCTGAAAAATTAGACTGTGCAGATGCAGAAACAGATTGGTAAATGCGTTCTAGTGGAACCTTAAGAGATGAATTTGATAATAGCACGCAGATAAATGCAGAACAAGCTGCCTATCATTTGATCTGCGGTGTGGTGACGGATCATAGAGAAAATGATCCGTTGTTATTTTGATGTGCTTTTAAAATAAATGAGTACTTTCACATTAGATTACAAAAGGACACGGTTTTTAAAGAACTGAAAGTATTTGGCAGGTCTCCTGTGGATATGTCTAATCAAATTATTAAACTCCAGCCTTTGTATTTAACTCTGAATTTCTGACAGTCCTGATGACTTCATGTTGGAAACATCACACTGTCCATAATAGTCATATAAAACAGGAAACAATAATTATCATTTTTACCTTGATTAGTTCATCTTTACAATGCTGCTTCAGTTCACTGAGGTTTGCAGGCATTCGTTTATGCACAGCTCTCTTAATGTTCCACCACAACATCAGATTGAAGTCTAGACTTTGACTGGGCCACTGCGGCACCTTGATTTAATGATTTAATGACATCAAGTTGCCATCAGTTGTGCGCAATACACAAAACAAGATGTCAAATGCAGTTAGCGTTGGACATGATGTGAGGGGAGGGGTGGGACTCACCCTAAGTCATAATCCTTTTCATCAGTGCCATGCTTTGTTAAATTATCATCAGGCAGTGTCAGGAGCAATCTGCAAGTGGCCACTTCCGAATCCCAATGAGAAAAAGGTCTATTGGTCCTCGTGTTGACCAACGGAATATCAATGAGCACTTAACTACCCAAAGTGGATGAAAGAGAACAAGAGAGTAAATGGGGTACAGAGATGAGCAAAGAAAATACCCAGGAGGCTTCTATAGAGCGCGTTTGCATTTCCTTTCCCTGACAGAGGAGCGAGATGACTGGAAAAGTAAACAGACTTTGTCTTGCAGCAAAAAGAGAAGTTTGGTGACAGCCCTGGCCTTTATCTGACAAGCAACCCCCCCCCCCCCCCCCCCACACCCCCACACACCCA
>VUQR01005611.1:2529-20164 GCA_015108515.1 Hemichromis elongatus
TCATCAGCCCCCCCCCCCCCCCCCAAAAAAATCCTTTGAAAACATACAGTACATGCAACCAAATACTCTGCACAGAAATCAAAGAAATTTGACAATGTTTTGAATGCACCTTTTCCCATGAAGACAGCTATTCAAATATTCCAGCTGCATCAATATCATCCACAACTCACTCTCACAAACCAAAGTGACTCTTCGTGTCCACGTGACTATTGATTGCGGGTTTCCAAAATGCCTTATCTCAACCTGACAAATTAGAAATCAATGCACATGTCTGGGCAAAGCCAACAATAAGTTATTGGCTCATCTGGACTGTTCACACTCATTAATTTTAGGATAAAGTTAAATAAAAAGGTAAAAGTAATAGATAAAAGTAAAATATGATAAGCGTGAAAGTTTTGGGTTTACTACAGTGGTGTTAAAATCTGTCATCTAAAGTAAAACAAAACAACAGATTAAACAGATTAAGTGGAGAAAACAGATATAAAGTTGATAAAGTCTCTAAAATGAAAATATTCAGGGATGGTGGGACTTGTCGTGTTCATGCCCGTAATGCAAATTTCATTTTGTTCAATGAGAGCTTTGTGGTTTTGCTCTGAAGTATACAGGAACAAGGAGAAAACTTCCTCTCGCTATCAATCAGGAAATTCTATCAGCATACAGGAAAGTATTCTTGCAGCATTTCTGCATGGTGCCAACATCTTATATACTATACTGTGCAAAAGGTTTCGTGCCACCTATCATTTCCTTATGTTTTGCTCAAGAGTTTTGCACTGTTCTATAGGTCACAGTGTGTGCAGAAATAAGGACTGTATTGTGTCATGTCAAATAACAAGAAACCACTTGGATTTAGAAGAGTACTGCCTGCAGAGTTCCATCATTATTATTATTATTGTTATTTAAGTTTGTGGTTTTCTTAACAGACGGGGTTTTTTTTTTATTCTCTTCACCTCTTCTTGGACTTCTGAAATCTGATCTGTGTGTTTCCTCCCACCCCCCCTTTTTCCCAACCTCCTGCATGCCAGAGTACTCGGCTCTGCCCTCAATCTGGTCTCAGGTTTCTGCAGACCTACAGCAGATTGTTTATTTTGCTGGACATGGAGGAAACACGGATGGACCCTTCACTGACTCAAGATTTACTGTTGAGCCAGGCTCCCGTGTGATCTGTATTTGGAACAATTCTCCCTTTAACAGCAAACTCTTTTTCCTTTACAAAAATGGCACATTACTAAGGACAATGGGATTGTCTGCTTGGGTAATGTAATGCTAGGGGATTACATCATTTGATACAACATAGCAGCACTGGGTAGACAACAGTCTACTAATCCTGCTCGCTGGGGTCATTTATAATTCATTGAAGCACACATACCATCATCCTATTTTGGACAAAGGGCAGAAAAATCTATATACCCTAGTGATGGTAGAGAAGGACAAAACATTTCCCCGGAGATTATTTCTGCTAAAATTTATGAGGTTACGCTTCACCACTGACACCACAGCGTAAGTGCTGAGGTCAGGGTATTAGGTAAAAATAGCCTTGGGAAGGACATGCATTGTATGTCTGTATTAAATAGCTGCATGCAATTAAAATGGATTACAAATTCCTCTTTTTCTTCTTTTAAAACTTTTCCATCAGTAGCTGTGTGGTTAGTGAAGTACGCAAATACTGTGGTCTCACCATCCAGGAAATGCACATTTTGTTGACAGAAATTCTTCCTGTGAAATTCGAAATAAATTATGGCGCATACGCCTTTCAGCCTAGCCATCAGTAATGCACAGTGAAGCTCCTTTAGAGGCAATTATGATTTATGGGACACACAAGGGAGAGGGAAGAATGTGCATTCAGTACGTTAGAGGAACAGAGAAGCAAAGAGAGCAAATCGCCATGTGAAAGAGAACTGAGTGCTCACAAACCGGCATCTACAGTTTTCTTACTTTAAGCGTGGTTTACTTTCACCCCCAGACAGGTCACGTAGAGTACAAATACTTCGTTCATATTTAATTTCATGTTCTTATGTTTGTGGTATCATGTCCTGCGCAGCCAATCAAGTAATACAATTTCCTCAACGGGAATTATGAACAAAGACTGAATTGAGGCCTGAACAGAAAGAGAAAATGGTACTTGAGGTGAATGATTGTGTGGTCATTGAAATGAGTCATATGCCTTTTTCAGTATTTTGCAGTAGCTATACTGCTTATCAGTATACCACAGTCTCAGCGAACATTTTCTTACCAGAACCACAAGACTAGCGTTATTTCAGATTACTATGAGTTCAAAGCAGCAATGAAAAAAAAAGTGAAACCCTAAAAAGACATGATGTGTTCTTAGAGGAAGTCGGTGCTTTGAATTGAGGTTGTTTGTGGCCGTCTGGGTCCGTAAGGCGACTCAGCAGGAGCAAAGGTTGAGGTTGGAATGTCAGTGAGGGTCAGAGAAGGGCTCGGGGAAATGACCTTTGGATGAGTCAGGATCCAAGTCACTGGAACCCCAGCTGCGATGGACAGGTCACGTGGAGGTCTCCACCAGTTCATACTCAGACATTCTCATACAGTCACCCTGCTTTGTCATTTGTAGACATTACAGACCAAGATGGAGAAAATTTTGACAGCTCATTTAAAACATGTTATTACCTCCCTTTGTCAAATAACACATAACTTTAGAGTAAAACAGTTGGACCTATTGCAAACTTGAGCGAGTTAGGATAAAATATCTGAAGACATACTTGCATCCAAGAGCAAAAAAGTTCAACCTGAGAATTTGACTCCAGCCCAAGCCACACTGTTCAATTAACAACAGAATGCTTAGTTTTATTGGCTAACATTATGTTTTTTTAGGGGTATCACAAACAAACAAAGAGTTTGCCGCAAAATGAATAAATAAAATAAAACATAATAAAAAAATAATAATGACCAGCTATGTTTTCTGTCATTTTGGCCAGTGAAATACACCCAAAATACAAGTAAGGCCAGGTGAAGTGAGTCATCTCTCACTTTATGAAAACTGAAAGAAAATAATAATTGTACAATTTTTATGTGTGCTATTTGCAAGTTATTATTATTATTATTATTATTAAAAATTGAAACAAAATCTGCCTGTTCTGAAACGGTTTTCAAAGTAACGTTACAGGTGTTCCTTCAAAACAATAGGAATACAGCACACAGGACCTACTAATGCACCAGGCCAACACAATTAGCCTTATCTTTATACTAACTCATAAAAAAAATAAAAGCAAACTAACAAACAAACAAACAAAAAAACTATCTGACTTCAGTGGGACATATATTTGTGTATTTATCTTATTTATTTATTTGTGTGTTTTCTCTCTCTCTCTCTCTCTCTCTCTCTCTCTCTCTCCCTGCTCCACCTTTCATTTGACAGGGGGAGGCTGCATGCGCGTGCCTTGTGCGTCTTTGGGGAGAGTACCTGCGCGCCACGGGCATATATAGTTTGTAGGCGACGAATGCGTGACTTCTAAGAGCACTGTTAACTGAATCGCTGCTTAAATGAATTGTTCACTGTGGGCCACTACGATAATTAGAACAACGGGAAATGCCTTGGTGCTCCCGGTAGACAGATTACGGACTTGTATCCATTGTTATAGAAGTATACAGCTTAAGTGGGCTGAAAAATATACTGAACTTTCATCTCTCGGAATTTTCACTTACTTTATATTAAAGTCAAAGTAAGAAATTAAGAGCGTCATCTTAGTAATTCACTCTCAGCTGCCATCTACTGGTTGTTCTTGTATTTGTTTGGCTTCACTTCCCTTTGGCCAGTCTGGGAACGTTTTGAAAAGGCTAGAAGTAATGTAGGTCAGAACTTTTACTGCAAAAATATGTGTCACTGCAGTCATGCAGTTTACACAAAGCAATGGGAAATGTTATAGGATGCACTTTCTTCACACAAGAGGGACTTTAAGACAGCAGGAAGTACTATAAATAGTATAGCTACAGTCCTATTTTGCTGAGAATCTACTTGAACATATGTCATATATGCATATTGAATTGAATTTGATAGTTTATGTAACTATTAAAATAGCAATGAGCTTGAAATTTGACTCCTGGTTGAAAAGCTCTTATCCCAGGCTCAACAATGTATTAATGATTTTGCTATAATTTGATTACATTGCATTACTTTACACCGTAATTTAATTTGAAAATAACCAGCATGCATTAATTTTGGGCCTGCTGAAGCATCAGCAGACCTGGGGCTCATGTGATGGCTGTGTGATTTACCCAGTGAATATAAAAGAAAAAAACATAGAGAAAACTCTAAGGCAAAGTTAAAGATGCCTTAAAAAATCCAAACAAACCTTTTACCAAAAGATTAAAACAGAAAGAAGTCCTTCTAAGTTTTATGGATGTTTAACTTTACATACCACATACAGGTTATTGAGTTTTTCACAAGCACTGCTGCTTGAACATTGTTTAAACCCAGCTAGTACTCCAGAACTATTAAGATATGCATTTTTGTTGTCGCCGTTGTTGCAATATCTCATTTCCTTTTAAGTCTTATGCAGTGCAATTTGAAACAGCCTGTTGCTTGAAGTGGTACACACATGCATTGCATGTTTTCAGGACAGAATAACCAACTAAGCAGGTCGAGCAGACAACCGCTCCGGATCCCCAGAGGTCAACTAAACCCTAAACGATTGCTTCCCAGTTTACTGAATTAATTATGTGCTCATTTATTAAAGGACTTGGGTCTCTAAATGCTTTGTTTAATCCATATCCTGCTTATTAGCTCATTTGACACTGTAGCCTAATGGAAACTTACAGTAGATGCCTCAGCATTTGTTGCAAGCAGTCCCTTCTGAACTTTTTTTCTAGTTATAGACTTAAAAACAAAACAAAACAGGCTCGATTCATTTGACAGAACTTGCTGAATGTTCAGTAATATATATATTTATGAAAAGCAAAATGAGCACAGCTTAACCCGAGTTTGGGCACAGTTTTCACATGCACAACAGTCGGTTTGCAGACGCGTAGGCTGGAAGAACCCTCAACCAGCTAACCACCCAACTCTCCCGTGAGCTTCGTGCTGATTGGCCAGAATCGAGTAAAGGCGGAAGTCTACAGTATGAGGGGATTCCCCGAGGGAAGTTCCCAACTCAACTAGGCTATGTAAAACATACATTGCCATATCCTCTCCAGCGCTTGGTAACTTTGCATCTCAAGATTAGGCGACGACGCTGCGGTGGTGTCAAAACAATAAATTCGACTTCAACAGTTACTCGAATGAAGGTAAGAGGACACTCACACTGCCACCGAGGTTAACTCATCTCGGGACTTCTCGCTCAGTCGCTTTATCCGACGCCGGCTGAAGCCACGACTTGTCAGACACTTACACTTTAAAGAATACGGAACTGTTTAAAGAAGATTTTGAGCGACTCTTTTAAAATGACCCACGGCGGTGTCCCGGTAGGCTTCAACATTAGCGTTACTCTCCTTTTACTTACTGAGCCTGTGGCTACAGGCTGCTACTTATCCAGGAGCTGTAGGAGTGTAGTATCGCTAACAGGTACTGCGTTACTATGGCATTTATTAGGAAGGCTGTTCCGTAATTCAGCGGCTCTTTATGAAACTGCTATCAGGAGTTAAGATGATGATAGGCATCACTTTAGCTATCTGACAGAAGTGCAGTTGTCCCAGAATTGCTTAATGCTGTCTGATGATCAGTACTAACAAGGAGTGTATGTTTCACAAGTGTTATACTCATATTTTACACATGCACTGAGTAACTTTAATTATTTGTCATTACTTTTTCATGCTTGATCTTCATCTTCAGCTCTTATAATTCCTTGCAGAGCTAGAACAAGGCTTTAATGCTTAAAATATGAAGGGATTTTTTAAAATTCTACCAGACCTGCCAACATTCATTGGTAATAAGCAAATATTTTGAAGATTGTTTACTCAGTTTTGGCATGGTTTTGTCATTTGGATCAGTAGTCCATTTAAAGCAGCCAAAACAATTTGGCAGCACTTTAAGGATTTCTTGACTTTTTTCAAAAAATATTTTTAAAGTGCACGGAGACTAGTTGACAGTTGTTTGTAGAAATGTTATAAAAATGGCCGGGAGAGGGAAAAAAAATCTTTTTAGTTTTATAACTGGTCTAATGGTGTTCACGGGGTCTTTTGAGGGTGTTTTGTCTTTTGTTGGCGTGTTTTATAACATTTTGTAGTTACACTCGTAGGGCTCATGTGTGCTGCGTCAGTGATGATTGTGGAGCACAAGGCATGGAAAGGAACATCGGAGACCAGCTCAATAAAGCATTTGAAGCCTATCGTCAGGTCTCCATTGAAAAGGACATTGCTAAAAAAGAGCTGCAGAAAGTGGTAATGATGCAACCTTTTACAAAACTTTGTGTAAGAATTAGCAATATACCACAATACGTCCCAGAGTAGGCTGCATTGCTAGCTTTCCAAACAAAGAGTGTTTATTCTACTTATGTATAAAAGCCATATATAGAATAGCATTATTATTACTTAGGAACTGAAATGAAACTGCAACACCGTGCTTAGACCACGGTGGATATGCTGGTTGTAGACAAATAACACTATCTCCGTTTTACAGACTGAATATTATGAGCAATACACTCGAGACCTTCAAAAGCAGATAGAAGATCAACAGCAACTGATTTCAGAACTTGAAGCAAAGTTGTCAGCAACAAGGCAACCATCAGGTTAGTGATGTGTTAGTGTTAGTTTTTTTCCCCAGCTGGTGTGCTGACAAGGGATTTACTTTACGCATTGCTTTCAATTCTGTGGATTGAGATGTAAACAAAGAGCGATGGACTATCAGACTTTGTTGAGAATTCCTTTGTATTTCCTCTTTTATAAACTGGTCATTTTCATTGTTTTCATTTTCAGGAGAAATGAAATGCGAGCCATGTAGTCATCTCCTTGACGGGGCGAGCACTTATAGGAAATTACAGTACCCGGTATGTTTGTAGTTATAGTATGTAGTATGTTTGTAGTTATAACATGCTATAACATGCATTTAGGCTTAATAAAAACCACAATATTGTATTTCAAAAACAGCTTTCCCATTAGGAAACGATAATGTGATCGCATATGGCTTCCTCTTGCATATGTAGAAGTTGACTGTACTTCTGCTTTACTATGTTGCATCTGTGTTAAGGTAAAGGGATGTTAAAGGAACACTTTGTGCTAATACTCAGTATTAACTGGTAAGCTTAAACTGTTGCCCGTTCAGATTTGTCACACAACTCTAGAGTACTTTCATTCAGTGTTTATGTATTTAGGTTTACATGTACTTACTTTTCTATAAACCCTAACAAAGTGATGTTTTAGTAATTTTACATAGTTCTGATAATTTGTTTTCCTGTCATTCAGGCTATTTTTGTGGCCTGCTTTGCTACTGCAATAGTATCCACTCTCTGCTGATCTCCACACACAGTGTATCCACTTTTACTTCACCAGATGGTGCTAGAGGATAATATCGCTGCACAGTTCAGCAGCTCGAGTTTTACAGTAATCATTATTTTTCACTAGGAAATATGTAAAGTGCGTGATGTTTAAATAAAGCTGCAGATATATGAACAATATGCCCTTGCGTAATTGCTGTAAACAATCACTATAAATTTAATGTGTCTTTTTCAGGAGAATATGGGCTCTGTTGCTGTTGCTCCTAATATGCCAGCCAACAGCAGCGTTGACTAGTATGTGTCAATCTTTTTTTAAAACCATGATGATTATAGTCAAAGAATGCTTTTTTTTCCTTTTTTTTTTCTGTTTCTTACTCCTGCTTTATCTGTTTGTCAGTCAGGAAATGCGGGAAGCATTTGAAGCCATTGAAGGGAAATTTCGACACATCCGATCTTTAACCAAAAGACAAAAAGATTACCTGAAAAGATTCCACGGAGGAAGTGATACATCGAATGGTAATATTAATTAATATTCACTGAATATTACCTTCTGTTTCGCAATGTCTGAATCTGAAAGCAATTGTTTTCTTTAAATGGTCACATGAAAAACGTGTTTAATTTAAATAGGCTTGTGTAGCTTCTAACAGCTTACGAGTTTACTAGCTTTTTGTTTTGTTGTTTAATTGGATAGCGACACCATGACACGGACTGTACATGAATGCCTGATTGCCCTATGAACCTTAGCTGGCCACCACTGAAATAAGGTGGATAAACACATTTAATAATTCCACTGAAAAAATGCTTAATGCCAGTTCTGCATATTAGCTACATAAAAAAATGTAATTTGCTTATTTTAAAGATATACCTCTAAGTACTGAAAGGCCAACTTGGAAATGACAATGCAAAAACAAACTAGGCATTTTTTAAAAATGTGTTTAACTTGTGAAATCATAGCTCAGATCAAATGTCCTTAAACCACATCTGTGTCAGCGAGTTGACTCGGAGATAAAGAATAAGACCTGCGCCTTTATTTTTCTGCCATCTCGACAGATCAGCGGTTCTCCATGCCCATCCAATGCACAGACCGTACCGCAGATTCAGAGGGACCCTTTTCCTCAGCTCTAAGGTCACAAGTGGAAATCTCTCCCATGTCTACCTCTCTGGCATCCCGTGGTGCCAGCCAGGAGGACAAGGACTTGGTAGAATCTCTCACCAAACTCAGCGTCAAATTCCCGCCCTCTGCGGACAGTGAATATGACTTCCTGAACAGTGCTCCAGATAGACAGATTGGTCTGCCCATGGCTGTCCCGCGACCTCTCAGTAATGTCTCCTCCACGCTGACAGAGAAGGAGTCCGTGCCTTTTGTCTACCCTAACTCCCCCTCCCACTCAACATCATCTACACTCTCCCAGGAGAGCGTGCGGGGACCCCAGCAGGTGAGAATCACAGGAGAAGGTCTGAGAAAACTAGTAGCAAATTATCAGTTTCTGATTGGTCTTTACTAATGGAGGAGTGAAACAGTGTGAAGTCCAAAAATATCCCCTTGGCTAAACTTGAAACGTATTACTGTGTAATGCGTGCTGATTCTTTTTTTACTTAAGCATGGATGCTCTAGTTATATTTGGCATCTTTGCTGGAAAGTGTGAGCCAGATGGAAGCACATTACAGTGTCTGAATGTGATTTGAAACAAGTATGATGGTTAAGTGGGATTTTATTGCTGATGTGTCTAAATGCCTAGTAGGAAAAAAAAGTGAATGACGTGCATTAACAGCTACAAGTTGGTCCAGTTTTCATTATATGATTCAGTCGCTGGATTACACCAACACAGGCATTAATAATAGGTATGACTGTTTGGATAGTTTGAACACAGTATTCATAAATAGTAAGTTAATTAAACACTTGAGAATAGCATTTTGCCTACTTTTCTGCCTAGTGTTTGTTCTGACTATTGGGTTAACAGGGGACATGTGCTCTTTAAAGCAACAGATACCTCAATTTTGAGGCCAAGTGGTCCAGCCTACTTTAGTAGTAGGCTGCGTAGAGTGATTGTAACGACAGTTTAGAGCATAAATAATACATTTTTTTCCTTTGATTCATCCTGCTCTGCAGTCTGTCTGGATACCGGATCTGTGTGATGCAGCTGCTGTGGGGACAGAGCTGGAGACACCTCAGAGCAGCACTCCTGAATGTGCTTTCTGCAAGGCTGTGGTTCCTCCAGACCAAATGAACAGCCACCTCTACTTGCATTTCTCTCATAAGAATGAAGCAGACAAGTGACAGTAGAAGCACAGACTGATGGGGAAAAGCCACAACTATTTCAAGACTTTACTGTTTTCATGGTGTAGTCGTGCCTGCCATGAAGTACAAGCGCTGTACTGGACTTCAAATGACACTGCAATAAGACTTGAATTCATTTATTTAATGCTGAAGAATTAAATGGTACATTTCTTTGCCCATTATATTTTTCTAAAATCCCACTGAGATTTTACAGTGATGCGTATGGCATATGTGAGCAAATAAACACATTTAGACTCGTAACATTTTATCACTTGATTTGTTTTCAACTTGCAAATATATAATACAATATTAATATATAATATATAGATACGTATCTATCCATACATAACAAAGAGTGCATATGATATTACTTCCCATTATGTCTTTAACGCGTTTATACAATTTTATTTTAAAAACAATGAACTTTCAAAAATATATAAATTTTCTAAAGCTATAATATTTCACACACACACTCACACACTTTTTTCTGAAACAAGACACCTCCCTCGCTTTTATGTTCGGTTTTGGATCTCAAGGAATAATAATATATTATGCATTAGAAATGCCAATCAAATCTATTGAATTAATCAAACATAAATTATTCCTGGAATGATGAAAGTAGTAATTCTCGTCATTCCTCCCCATTTTATGCTTAAGCCAGAATAATATGAAGCAGCTGTTTATCTCGGTGTAGTAACATTACCAACTTTCAGATACTTTTATAACCATATGTTCATTAAGATTGTCCACAGAGATACTCTCGCTCATTAGATAGCAAATTACCCCGCTATCTGCATACTTATTGTTTTATCACAGGCAATATTTAACTGTTTATATGGGCGCATTTATTTTAATGGTTATAGGAACGTGATATGAGTCTTCTTTTATTTCAACTGTGCTATTCAAAGTAATAAAGTGACTGGAGATGTGCCAGTTTTAAATTAAGTTACACCGCTACACCGCTACGCTGTCATGTGACTGGAAATCAACGACCTTTTTTTTTTTTTGGATACGTTAAAAGACACCGAACAAGGAAACACGGGTATTTTATAAATACCCGTGTTCATATTTTACAGTGTGTAGCTAACATTTGACTAAACCTGAATCATTTTTAAACAGCAGCATCATCTCATGACTACCGCAGCATTTATTCACACCTTTGCAGAGATTGCAGTGATTTTCACCATTCAGTGTGATGATGTTTGAGAAAACGGGGACACTGTGTTGGAACACTTTGTTGTGCAGTGAGGCCCTTGCAGACCTTCAGCTTTGGGTTGGTAACACTTGTGCTGGATAGATGAGCTGGTGCGAAGACTGCAAACAACATTTTTTTTTCTCTTTTTACAAGTGCTGAATATTAGAACTCACTTACAACAATCAAGTACCCCTAACAGACTGACTGATTTGTTAGTTTAGATTTAAATGATATCTGCTGCTGAGCCTGTCTTTGTATTACATAAATAGCTCCAAAGGGTGTAAGGAAGTGATATTATTATTCTATCAACTACTCTAAACTAATGAGTCATTAGACTAATGCAATATTATAACACAATGCAACCTCTCTGTTGTGGGAAATAATGAAAAGACCCGCCAACTGGATAGTATTACAAACGTGAATATTACCTACATATTGATCTGATGTAATGTGTCAGACATAATGCATGTTTCTATTGGAGTGATATAAACCGTATAATTCTTCTCACATCACATCATGAGAGCCGAGAAGAGAATTTATTCTCTCCTTTTTTTTTGGCAAATACATATCCCTAATGATCCTCTCTGGTTAATCTGTGAACAGTCGAACATTGTGCTGCCTGCATGCTTTTCTCTCTGGGATCATGAACAGCTGCTTGCTCATAATTATGTTGTCATTCATTGTTATTTGGAAGAGGAAACTCGTACTGACAGCTATAATTTTTTATTTTATTTTTTCCATACACTATATTTACTCACGGCTGTATACAGCAATGTGAACTGTTTGTGAAAAGTTCACTTTAGCTGTAATGACTGTTGTTGTCATCATTTTCAGAAAAATATGAGATCCATCTTTCTCCTTGGGGGCATTTGCTACCAGAGCTGGTAGATCTGAAATATATTTAAGAGCTATAAAAAAAAATGGAAGAGGACAGAAAAAAAAAAGGAGAGGGATATGGATTGAGACGGAGAAGTAGCAGGCTGATTACAAGGTGTCAAAATTGCCAGGAGCAAGAAGGTGAAAGCAATCAGGGGTGAGAAGAGTGCAGCATTCGTGAGGGGCAACTAATTATCCATCTCATTTGTGGAGAGAAGCATTTGAGGCAGCTCTAGCCCACTGAATGGTGACAGATTGGTGCGGAGGAGAGGGGAGGTGTTAGAACAATGGAGCCCAGCTCACCATCATTACTGCATGCTAATCAGCAGTGCTTCTGCACCATCAGTCGGTGCTGCAGCAAGTTCGGGGAGACAGGGAAGTCACCAGCTTTAGGGTACTATAGTCATTCCTAAGTAGGGAAGAGAGCGAAAAAGCATGCACAGTATAGCTGCACTTTGTTATTGTCTTTTTTATGCTATCCTATTAATATCCAAGCAGAAATATTGTACTACGAGTGTTCAACATGCATTTAAGAGTAATAGTTGTGTAGGGAATATACTAGACAGTTTAATGGCTGTATTTGTACCAATGTTATTAAAAGTCTGAGTTATAGTTTGAGTGTAAAATAGTTCCTGATGTTATGGAATCAATGCACAACCTCTATTAGGATGGATATAAGTTTAAAAATTCAAAAATCACTGTGTGAGTATTTATTTTATAACTGACTGACTATATAACTGATTCTTCTGTGACAAATATGTGAAGAAGTCCAGTCAGGTGCAAATAAGTGCAAAGGCAGATTTTCATTGGTTATTTTTCAGTCATATAGTAAAACTACTTTTTTAAAAAGTAATAATAATAAATAAAATAATAATAATAAAAATAATAAAAAAAATTCTATTGATTTCTTTTAATTAGCTATTTAAAAAAAGTATTACATTTCCTTTTCTTCCAATTTTTTTGTTACATGTGACTATATTTAATATTTGATTCTAATATTATACATAATGCATTCACACTTTAGCTCCTATAGACATAGCATTTGTTTATGTTTGGTTTCTGACATTAATTGATACAAAGCAATTAGTGTTGTAATACATTTAAACAAGAATAATGAGTAAAATATCTATAAAAGAATCATACCCTTTTCTTTATTGGCCTTTAATTGGATTATAACTGTAATAGACAATAGAGAGAAGAGTCACCATTGCCCTAAATCATTATTTTTAACAACTACACTTTTAATATTTAAACAATGTTTATTAAATTGTGCCATTGCTAAGGAAATATAACACAAATGTGAAAAAATAGATTGTTAAAGGGTTTAATCAAATGGAAACAAAACAGAGAGATAGCAAGTGGATTAAGGTCACATGGCTAGAGTGCCCTCTTCACATCAATGTCATTTAGATAATTAACAACTTAGGAGAGAAGCATATTCAACTGTCTGTGCACTGGTCACCGTTGGCATGAGAGACTGCCAACTCTCATGGCGTTGTGAGCTGAGAGTATCACCTCACAGTTGTCTTGCCATGCGTTGGGCTCCTTGTGCTCCCTGTGCAGAAGTGGTGGAGCTGACTTTGTGTTCGATTAAATGTGTTGAAGCCATCGCTGCCTGTGCAAAGTCTCAGAACGGCCCCTCTCCATTGTGTTTGTTTCAGTGCTGGTCTGAGAGCCCTGATTTCTGGAGCAGAGATTTGGCAGTCACAGCAAGTGATGACAGAGGCAGTGGTGAGATCGCACCCGGAACCCCAAAGGAGGCTCACATTTCAGGCGGATGAGAGGTCCATTCAATACACAGAACACAAAAGCACTGATCAGTGGAGTTTGATGATGCTATTGTTCTGAAAACCACACTGTTCAGCCACTACAGTAAAGACAACTTTTATTTTTTTTTTATTTGGGGAGGGCTGAAGTGTTGGATATTTGCAAACTTCTGAACTTTTTGAAGACATTTAGCTGCCAACTTGAAAAAAAAAAATTACAACCGAAAGTCTGGCTCTCAAGATGTCATCCTCCTGTTATTTTATTGTCGCCGTTAAATCAGTGTAGGTTGTTTTTCTTCTTGACACATGGGGGTGGGATTGAGCATGGGGATGTTTGCGGAACGGTAACTTGCAATTCAAGGGTTAAGGCAGCATGAAAGAATCCATTCTCGGTTTAATGACCTAGCCTTGCTGGGCGAGGACGACAGGGAACATGCTCTTGACTTGTACTGAATTTGCCAATTAACACCTCCAATAACAGGCTGCCTCTGAACATCACTAGTGTAGAGAAAGGAGGAGCAACTCTCATGCTTTGTTTTTCAGCCTCTGATCTTGTAATGATAAGGTCTGTGATTTCTTCATATGCAGAAAATTATTTTGCCTTATACACCATTTGGTTAAACCTATCATAGCAGAATTCTCTATTGTTCCAATAGCTCTGAGAGAAACCCTCAGTTCAAGAGCTGTGTTTTCGCTAACTATCAGGCTGGCAAAGTTGGAAATATTTTATTTTTCCTCATGCTACTTGAATCCTTACGTAGTTATTGGGCATTCTATTTTTCGCACACAGCCATATGGCCATGTAGAGCTTCAGTTAGACACATGGCTGGTATCTAAGCTACACCGTGCTTGATTAGCTTTTTCCCTTCTTATTGTTGCACATGAAAATACGAGACAACAGTGCTGTCCTTGATAGATGTATCAGGAAAAGATCTTTCCCTTCAAATAAGGTCCCCATTCTAGTCACCCCTCTGGTTTCACACATGCTTATCAGACTCCCAAACAACACCTAGTACAGGTGTGAATATCAAAATCCCCAGTGAAAATCACAGTAGATTCTCTCATGTGGTCTTCGGAGTCCTATTACATACAGCAGTGGCTATGCATCGGGGCCGGGATGCTGCTGGCTAACAGCAACTGCAAAAACACCTTTGGCTAAGTGTAAGGTGGACCTCCTTACACCAAATGTGCTTAATGACTAAAAGAAAAAAAAAAAAAAACCCCGCCACACTTATCTAATTGAAAAAAGGTGCCTAAGCGTACAGTAGCTGGTTGTTGCCCGGTACAATCACACCATAACACAGTTGTTTCGCAATTCATTAGCAGGTACTTTCACAATATACAATAATTGAAAGATGGCTGCATAATTGATAGCAGTTCACACCATAGGGAAAGTGCAGTGATCCATCTAATGATAGTAATAAAGTGTAGAAAGATGGGATGAAGATAATACCGCTTGAGGTGTGAGTTATGTACATTCGTGAAGAGAAAGGCCTTGTACTGACACTTTATCAACATAACAGACACCAACACCGTGAAGATGTTAGTCATATTCATGCCAGTAGCACCAAAGAGATTTACAATGTACCTCCTTGAGGTTAGCAGATCATAGCTCTTATTTTCATTCTGACCACCTTTGTGTCATGTGTAGAAGAATATGAACCTTGTTAGAGATGCTACATACAAATCAATTCATTTATTCAGTGTTAAGAAACCATCTGGCTTGATCAGAACTGAAAGTCATCCTGGCAGGCCACTTTACTGACTGACACCTCATAGAATTAGTGGGAGGACGGCTTAATTTACCGTCTTCGCTCAGCTCAGACAACACGGTTTATCATCTTGCTGCATTCTAGGCTCAGATACGAACTGAAAAGTCCTCGGCAAGCTCCAGTTACCTTGAGTCTTTGTTACAGCAATGAACAGATTCAGCATATCTTGTTGTTTATTAGTCTTAGATAGTGAGATATAACACTTTTTGTGTTCTCTTTGTGGAAGCTGTGAAAATGGCACGCCATATGTAATACACTTGCTTGCTGTTGGTCTTGCCAATTCCCCCAAGATTGGTAATTCCTGTGCCAATGCTCGCACTCTCTCTTTGTCCTTGTGATTTGATTGAGCTTGTTGGATTGGATTGGTTTCTTTTGATGCTGTGTCTGGTGTTTAGTTGTTGATTTGATGTCACTTTCAGTCCGTTTAAAATAACCATTTGAACCAGAACATACGTGTTCGGTTGTACCTCCGAGCTACTGATAAAACGGAAATAATAATACTAAAAAAAAGAAAAAAATTCCTGAATTGCACATAGTAAATAGGCGTCCAAAGCAAACGGGAAACAGATAAACCAAAATATAATCCTGTGATGTTTTTTTTTTTCCCCCCTCTTCTAATTCTGCACAAAACAAATTGGCTGCATATTTTGTTCACACCTTGTGTAACTGGGGGATAGCAAGCGCAATCCTCCCTCGTCATACCTGTGACAACAACCTGCAAAGTGCTCCCAGTGCCCTAATCTGCAAGGTAGAGACCTGCTGCTGGTGCATGTAGATGTTGTTTTCTTTTTCCGTAGATTCTTGTCCCTGTGGTTTTTACATTTACACAGCCACGAGAATCACACAAGGTAAAAGAGAATATGCGAGTGTCTCACAAGCTACCATTTTTTTTTTCTCAAAAACATGTTCACGTTCAGTAGAAAGCAATAAAGGCATACTGATGGTGTTTGATTTGGAAATGGCAGTCAGACCGTGATTTTAGCATCAACAGATGGCCAGTAGATTGGTTTAAATGAGTAACACCACTGCCTGCTTTAGAGTTGGCTCAAGTAGTAGAGTAGTGTACTACTGTCTTATCATATCTCCTTGTGTGAATGATGATGTCACCATGATAGATGCTACTCAACTGGGATCAGACCTGCTCAGTGATGCCTGTAGAGACCAGCTCAGGGAGATCCCTGTCTGGCTGCATTATTCAACAATACTCCGTACCTCTCCCAGGGAAAAAAAAAAAGGACTGTTGAATATTTGAAATATGGATTTGATTTTTTATTTAAGTATATAGATGTGGAAGGGAGAAGGGGGAAAATAGAAATAGTGCCAGTCGGTGCAGCCTGGAAGGCCACCAAGGCAAATTGCCGAGTTTTTCTTACTGATCTACGGGACTTCTTGGCTGTATCACTTGGGGACGTTTTGGAAAAGTGCGCTACTTCGAGGGCCTTTTGACTACAACTACAAGTTGACAGATCATTGATCATTTTAGTTTCACAAATATGTCTACCAGTTAGTTGAGAATTTGATATATCTGTTTTGTGGCTGCGCTTGTGGCTTCTGTTGTCGCACCTTGCAAAGCAGGTTTGAAGTCCTAAAATTTGAGAGCAAAAGGAGGCTCCTGGTCTCCCCTGGAATTCTGGGCTGTTTTGATAAATTGAATGAATCAATATTTCAGTTGTAACATAAGAAAGGAAATCTGCTCATTGATAACGTACCAGACACTGTGCCAGACAGTGATAGCCTATTTTCAAAACGGCAAGCGTAAAGGAAAAAAAAAAAAAAACAAAGAAGAAAAAAAACCCATGGCTGCAGAACCACTGCTCAGATCCTGACGAGCCAAGCCGAGTATTGATCCATCTGGCTCTGAAGACACTGTCATGTCACCTTTGCATTTAAGTGTTATCTTGTCAGCTTCAAATGATCTAGCTGTCAGATCTGGAGAAAGCTGGCCTGCGTGATGTTGCTTTGTCTCTAATGTCCAGCTGTTGCTGTGCTGGTCTGTGCCAGAAAAGAATATTTGAATCTGGTGTTTATTCTGTTTTTAAACGTTGATTTGCCTAATCTGCTCATATGCAACGACTTAGTCACGTCTTTATAATTTTCCAGGTTGTGCGTCTGTGCACCTGTGTCACCGTGCAACGTGCGTTTGTACAATGCTGTCAGATTCCACATAATGTGTGACAGTTGACTCGTACAGCCACAGTTTCATTCAGTTTCCATGTCCTTTCTTAGCATCACCCATTCTCTCAGATAATTAAACAGACAACTTACGGTGAATGTTATAAGAAGCTCCCTAGCAGCAAAAACTAAGTGTAAATTGCTTCAAAATTGATTCCCCCTCCCCCCCCCCCCCCCCCCCCCCACCTAACCCA
>VUQR01005614.1:5230-18700 GCA_015108515.1 Hemichromis elongatus
GGGGGGTGTCTTGGAGAAATAGCCTTGACATTTCTGCTTTAAGAAATCAGAGACAGACATCAGAATAGAAAAGATGGATGATGAAAAAGTCTTCAGCTCTGCATCTTCAGTGTGCTAGAGTTCAGCCTGGTTCAGTGCTACATTTTCATTACAGCATTTCTGCTTTTCAGAAGCTTATTGTTCTCATATTGGGTACAGGTAGTGCTACTCATATACACATGCATCATGTTTTTAAGCTTGTTTTGACAGAACTAAATCCAACAAAAGACATGAAACCTGAACTGAAACAGAGAACGTAATTAGGATGTTTTTATGCCTCCGTGTCAGGGACAATCATAGCCACAGGTATTATGATTTTGGCTCCTCTGTCTGTCCCATTCTTGTGAAAGCAACATCCCAAGAATTTTTCAAGAGAATTTACTTCAAATTAGCCACAAATGTCTTCTTGGCTCTGGGAGGTAGTGATAAAAAAAAAAAAAGCTGGTGGCCAAACGTCAAGGTCACTTTGACTTCACGAAATGCATTTGTCTCTAATAGGGTAAAATCATGAATGCATGACAAGCAAGATGCTTCGCGTTCAGTGCTATGACTAAATGCAACATTAAAACACAAGCCAATAACTCTTGTTTAATTCCATGAACATTTCCAGACACGTGGAAAGTTTAAACATCTGCCAAAGTGGAACAATCCTGACAGATACACCAAGAGACACCGCTCATGTTAAACTCACCACTCAGCACCGCAAACTAACATCCCCTCAACACATGTTGCTATTTCTGTTTGTGGCTCGGGTTTATAAATTCAAATTTATTTTTGGCAGAAGAATAAATAAAATTAAACGAGGGTAGTTGGGCAGAATTTAAAAGACAACAGAGCTTGGACCTTGATGAAAAGAAGAAATCGAAATCTCGTCGTTGGTACGCTGCTGTCGTTTATTTCAAAATCCCTGCATGTAAAGCTCGGAGCCAGTGTAGCTCCCAGGGGGGTGGATTTTGGGCTACAAGTTGTTTTTTTTTTTTTATCATTTCTTGTGTAACAGATAATCTAAGATGAAAAGTTCAAAGAAGCTATTTATGCTGGTGGGTCAAGCTCGAGGAGGGCCAGTTGCAGTTGCAGAAAACCCTTAAAATAAGAAGAGAATCTGCATAATTTATTCAAATGTAAATTTTCTCTTGTTAACAGCTTCTAAATCGAAATGTAATCTTCATTCATTTGCACAGTCAACGTGAGCATCTCCCATCTGTATTACTACAATACAAAAAGGCTACAGTGAAGAAGCTTGAACCCAACCGGCAGCTTTGTCGAGAATATGTGGCCTTTGCTTTCAGCCTTTAGAAACAGTTGAGAGCTTCCTGATTGTTCAGCTCTCTCCGGTAGGCACCTGCTAAATGTGAGGCTGAAGGTGATGAGTAGTATCCAGAAAAGGTTACTGTTTGCAGGACACAGGACAGGGAGCCATGGACAGTTTAAATGCCCATCCATTTACCCTGTAATTCTCTCTGACACTCTGTGTGTCAGTACAAGGAACATCACTACTGCACCACTCAAGGTGAAAACTAGCTGTAAACAAACAAGCGTGCTTTTCTTTTTTCCACCCTGTTTTTCAGAAGATCGCTTCGGCACGTGAGTTATCAGAATACTAAAGCGACTATGAGGACAAATATGAACATCTCAATTACATTTGGTTTAAAGTCTTTGTGCACCACCGAGGGGTCACTGCAGACGAGATAGATGAATCTGACATTGAGATGCAAAGAGAATTACAAGCTAAACAAGGAAACATAAAAAGCATAAATCACTTTTACAAGGTCAGCCAGGCATAGGAAGGTTTCATCTGTACAACTTTCACTTGATCTTCACAGCGGAGATTTGTCTCTGTTATGAGTACCGGCTTTTGAAGCAGCTTTCAGTCTTTGACGGCGATCTTGATGTCATTTGGCTTTACAACCCGTTTCTTCGTTCTTAGATTCGGGTTTTATTTTCCCACTAATTTTTACAGATAGTGTCATTTACATACATCATTCAGTCAGTTTTGTCCTTTAGCAATAAACATTACTGTTAACAAGTCAATCTGATGAAGACACGTGGATGTGGTAGTAAAGTTTTTAAAACGGAATGTTTTAGAGGTGACCTTGATTGTTGTTTTTTAGTTGTCATCTAACTAAAACTAAGTAATATGACATACTGATATCAAAAACTCATGATCTGACAACAAAAGTGCCAGACCGAGTTTGCTTTTACTATGATGCGCAAACATCAGAGCGTGTAAGGAAAAGCAGGTCACGGTCGTTGCCGTGAAGTACTGTACCTCAGTCATTTCAGCACCGAACTGTAAATGGAAGTTAGAATATGAAACTGGGAGACTTTATATTATTGTAACAAAAACCTTGAAATATTGTAAGCAGTAGCAAAAGAAATGGAAGAATCTAAATAAACCCGACAGCCGAGCGAGTCAGAGAGTAACAAAGCCACCTGGCTGAAGGTTACAGCAACTCGAGAGCGAGTTCAGTGTTAGCGAAGAGACGTGCCGTCGCCGCGTTGGAGGGAGGAAAAGAGAAGGCGTTTAGGGCCAGTGTGGAAAACTGTAAGAATGTGGAGCAAGGAAGGAATTTGTGTAGCCTGAAGAGATGAGATGAGGGAGACATGAAGTGACATGAGGAGTAAAAAGGGGCACAGAACGCGCTGAAGTCTCAATGAAATGAAAAACGACTGTCCTTTTCACCTTGTCAGCTAATCCTCCATGAAACGGCATGCAGCCCCCAACGTTATATCATTCTTGTAATGAAATACTATTTCATTATTCATATTAGGCCACACGTTTGAATTAGCTATTTAATAGCTGACCAAATGTATAAATTAAATGAAAAGGAATATATAACATAATGGAAATATTATGGACTAGAATTCAAAAACATTTAGGATTTATGATAACTATGGTTTAGGTTTGGATACCCATTTTTTTTAAATCTGTAAGTTACAGGTCTAAGTAAACTCACTACGGTAGCCAAGACAAACAACAGTATGCTCACCCACATACACTCATGACTACTTAGTATTAAGTTAGACCCACTTTTGCCTTCAGAACTACTTTGCTATTTGACAGGATAGATTCAGGAAGGTGTGGGAAATTTTCTTCAAGGATTTTGATCAGTTAGTCGCTGCAGATTTGTCAGGTGCACAACTTTGATGTAAATTTCTCATTTGAGCACATAACAAAGTGCTTTGGATGAAGATCTGGTGACTGCAGAGGTAGGTTGAATAAACATTGTCATTTAAAAAAACCAAAAAAACCAAGACATGGTACTTTATCCTAACCATGTAACAGCGTGCTGCATAACAACCATCACCTGTTGATACAAGGCAGAATAAATCCATGCTGGTTTACGCCAGCTCTGACTCTCACCGCCTGAATGTCACAGCAGAAACTGTGCTCTGACAACTTGTTTCTTTCTGATCTTCTGCTGTCCAACAGTTCTTGGCTGACAGGAGTGAGAACCCGGTTTGGTCTTCTGCTGCTGTAGTAGAGACAGATGCTCTTCTGCATGCCTTAGTTGTAACGAGTGATTGTTTGAGTAACTATCTGTATAAACCCCAGAGATGGTTGTGTGGGGAAATCCCAGTAGATGACTTACTGAAATACTCAGACCAGCACATCTGACACCAGTTGCATTGCCTTCACCTTTCTTCTCCATTCTGATGCTCATTTTGAACTTCAGCAGATAATTTTGACCATGTTTATATAATAAATGCATTGAGTCGCTGCCATGTTTTAAGAGATTCAAAGCAAAAAATGGCTATAGGTAGATAAAATTGTAAAAAGTTATTCCCTTTCGAAGTTAACTAAGGTGCCATAGCAGCACTGGCTGTTGTTTAGCTCAAAGCAAAATATTAACTAAGGAAGAAAAAATAGCATGTAACAAACTGTGATATTTTACAAAGGTTTAAAAAGTCTTTTTTTCACCTTTAAGACACATTCGCTTTTATAATTTCTGAGCAGAACAATTGAGTTAATCAGATTTGAAACTCTAATTTGGGACCTTCAATTTTTCAAGAAAGCAAATTAAAAAAATAGGCGTGAAACATTAAATGTTTCAGATATTTGCTAAACACTTAATATTTGTCTCATCTAATTTTAACTTCTGCCTGCAGTCAGTTTAACAATCGCTAATTAATGTGGTTCATATATCAGTTACATCTCTTATTTTACTTAAGAATTCGCAGAGCTGGGCTTAAATTGATTTAAGGGGGTATCCACATGGATTTCAATCTAACCCTTAGCTTAATTCTTTCCCCCTCCAGACACTGTATGCCAAACAGCAGAACCAATGCACAACCAAAACTCTTTTCTTGGCAACAACTAGGTAAATGAGAAAGACAGAGAAAGCAAAGCTGGAAGATTCGCAGAGGCAAAGTGGATAAAAAGGGAAAGAAGAATTAAATGAAGTGAATCTGTGTCTTACTATTGGAAGGAATGTCTGCCTTATGGGAGAGAATGGAAAAGCTGTCACTTGGGTAAGGAGGTCAGAGATGTAATGTTGTTAATGAGAGAGGGGCTGGTGGTTGAGGGTGGTGAGAGACGGGGAAAACAGAGCTATTAGGAGGGAAGAGAGAAACCATGACAATGAGAGCAGTGCTGACGCTAAAGTTTCACATGGCAGGAGGAGAAAACATGAGAGAGAAGTCACAAAAGGCTCAACGAGAGTGGAGATGAACAACTTAGAAAGAAAACAGAAATGATTTAGTAACAAAAGAGATGTTTGTAAATGAGACTAGAGATTCCCTCTGCATAATAGGAATGTGTCTCATTGTGTCTCTGAAATATTGAATAGATGCAGGAAAGAAAGGAAAAATTCTCTCCAGTAATGTTTTAGAGAAAGGGGACGAGGAACATGACATGTCAGGCCTCATTCTACAACATTATTAGATCTCAGTATCCACACTGTAATTGTTCTTTTATATGCATCTCTAAATATTTCAGAAGTACAGGTGTATGGGCATCTTTGAGATTGTGGCTATTTCGGCACCCAAAGGGGGCCTAATGATAGCTAATGGCTTCAATTTCAATAATATAACCTAAATAGGTTTCACTTTCTTGTCTGCAGTCATTTAGTAATAGTAGTCATTATCCTGTCAGCTTGCCAGCTCCTACCTGGCTCTACAAAGCCCCAATTGTGCCTCACAGTTTGCGCGAGTACAGAAAGTTCGAACACGCTTGACTGTGTTGCAGTTGATGTCGGTTTATGATGGCCTGGAATCAGTCGTTGGACTCTGCATCAGTTTTTGTTTTTCATTCGATATCTCCTCCAGGTGTACATTTTTTTTTTCAGGTTAATTGTTTCTTCAAGGCTTCAACTAACTCTGGCAACAGCTCACATGATGGCTTAATCTGCAAGATTCAGACGCGATCCCTCATATACGAGAGCCCCTCGAAGTGCACTCAAATGTCTGAAAACTTGGCTTATGAGCCATGGAAGATGAGTTTGTTTCCTTTATATGCATAATTGATTTCTGTGCTGAGAGATTTTCACTTCGGCTCTTCACTCTCCTGATATAATCAAATGAAATGTGGAATAAAGTGGGTGATATTGAGCTGCTGAACCTGTTGAAAAAGAAAATATATGGCATTATTGTTTGTTGGCCCAAACATTGTGATACAATATTGTGATTGTATTGTTTAGGGAGGTCTCTGATGAAGTCAGCCAGAGTGGGTTTCACAGGTCTGAGATTGATTTCACTCCTATTTCAGCTGATCCAATAAGTGTGTTTTCAATAATAGCTGAAAATTATACAAATGGAGAAAAATATTTGATATCAAATATAATGGACTGTTTTCTCACTTATGCTGAAGAGCTAATGCTAAACCAGATCCATAAATAGAGAGAGGCATAATAAAACTCTTAATTAGCAGCAAATGCATAAACAACAAGGCAGCTTTATGCGATGCACGAGGCCACCTGCTCATGTGTAGCTCAAAAACTGACTATTCGGATTGTGTGCAAACTCACTGCACATAGGGCAGGGAAACAAAAAGAAAATTTGTTTTAAGAAGAGGTAATGCGTTACTATTTTGATGTCACTGAGCAATTCAGTGCCATATACTGGAGGAGCTTTAATCTGTACTGTATGTGCAAATTCCCATCGATGGCGTCTAGACACAGGAGGAAGTCCATAGCTCTTGTAACATGTCCTTGAACCAGCTTAATGTTTGGGACGTTAAAAACAAAACAAAATAAGGTCACAAAGTTACAGCTAGCCTTAGGAAATTCGCACAGGAGCTATCACTGCAAAAACTGAAAATCTTACCAAGTACATTTTGACCAGAAATAAGACAAATGATCTCATTACACTTAAAATAAGACACAATCAGCTAAAGGGCAACATTTCAGTAAGCTAAAGCAACTTGTTTCAAGAAAGTGAATCTTGAAACTACATAAAAACTAGATATTTTTCACTTGTTTCATTGGCAGATTCTTTTTACTTAATTTGAGATTTTTAGCTTGAAACAAGTGAAAAATATCTAGTTTATCTCTAGTTTCAAGTTTTACCATATTGAAAAAAGTTCCTTTAGCTTACTGAAATGTTGCCCTTTAGCTGATTGTGTCTTGTTGTAAGTTTAATGAGATAATTTTGACTAGAAATAAGAGAAATATACTTGGTAAGATTTTGAGTTTTTGCAGTGTATTTGCATGTGTTTTGTATGGGGTAATAGGACTCAGCCATATTGCAGGCTGACATTATTCTAATTCTATTTCATCAGACCCATTGGTTCTAGAGGAGAGGTCATCATAGTCATCATGTCGTCAGGAGTTGACTCATCGGGGCATTGTGGGTGCTTTATAAAATGTAATGGGAGTACGTCTAGTAATTAGAAAACTCTCTCAAAAACCCGAAACGTCAAGATGAGGATCACAGTCAGCTGCAGCTGAGATATTGCACCAAAGTGCCGCAGTGACACAGGACTTGCCATCCCAAGAGCTACACTTGAGGTTTGGCTAAAAAAGAACAATCATAATTAAAGTGGCACAAGTCCAAATATCCTGAGCTTTGGTGGCAAAAATGTCAGTCTCAATAATGTGGCTAGATCCAGCGTAGTCACAAACTAATATGGTGCACTTTGTGTTTAAACAAATGCACTTTTGCCAACCACACATGGGTACAATAAATTATTTTAGTATTCAAATTAAGACAAAACCTAAGATTACCTGTAGTTTGTTGCTTTTGAGCTCTATGTTGACTACAGTAAGTGTGATTTAATGAACGTTGAGAGGCAAGGTTCCATTTAGTGCAGGCAGAGATTTAGTTCAGGACTTGGTGAGTCCCAAGTTTTGTTATTTTTCTTTATCAAGCCCAACATGGCAAATCTGTGACATCTACCAGCAGCAAAGCAAACAAAACCCTTTTCTATATTCATAATAATCATTAACATTTGTGGTTAATATTGTCTCTTTATCTTACATCATCTGTCCACCACACACTCAGTAGCTGCTCAAGTGCCTGGAAGACAGAATAACACACATACCTCATAAATAATCTGTAAATATTTTAAAAGTTCTCATCTGTAAGTATTTTTCTTAATGTTTTCCTAAAGTGCAGAGTGCTATTTGCAAATGTGCCCAGAAAACCGTTCACCATTACCTAAAACAAAGGTACAAATTACTCTACGCAAGTAATAAAACACCTCTTAATTACAGTATGAATCCGAACTTTTGATTAGAAATGTATTAACTTGTGATACAACAATCAATCAACAAATCTTCTTTACTTCCACTGTAAATGAAGCCTCAAGAAAATTAAAGTCAGATTTAGTTACTGAAGTGTCCATGTACAACACTGATGCATGTTCGTGTTGTGTAGTTTTTTTTTCTTCTTCTATGAAGCTGTATTCTGTCATAGATGCTAAACTGAAACTGAGCTGAGAGTAACTGAAACACATCAGACTCCCCCTGAGTGTGTTTCTTAACCGTGGATGGTTTTACACTCAGAGAATATTAATAGAATTTCAGCAGAGATTCAGATCTAATGCACTCCGGCAGCACTGTATCAAATTGACGATCAATAAGTTCAAGTTGCACATCGCTCGGAGCCTGGCCATATCACAAGTACGGGGAAATAAGATCCAAAAGCGTGCTACTTTCTGACGCTTTTAAAATCTTCAATTCATCTTGGAAAACGTCCCATGCAGGGTTTGCGTCCTCCATGTTTCTCTCCAGCAGTAGTAAGAAAAAAGCTCAACAGAGAAGCTTTCGCATGAAGGTTTTAACTTAGCTGTGCTGTCAAAAAGTCAATTCTGTGATTTTCTATCATTGTGTTAATGCAGTAATTCGACATCCCTGATGCTGATGCAGCTGTGCGATGAGCCCTGTTTGCATGTTTACCATCTTCCAGCAATGCTTCACCCTGCTCTCCTCTTAATGAAATTTAAAAATATCAATCACATGGTTAATTTAATTTTCAGCAAAAATGAATTGCTTCATGTAACAGAAAGTGAAAACAATTCTGTTATTGGTTAATTTAAGCTATTTATTAAAGCCACTTGTAGAGAGAGGAAGAGAAAAATGCAAACAAAGAAGCAGCATATTTTTGTTAAAGAGAAAACAAAATAATTTTCATGTGACGTGTCCTGTTTTCAGTTTCAACCTGGTATCCACTGATTCTACAGTCCTGCTTTATGCGTTCAAAATAAGTCGTGATTTATTTCAACATGAGCAGGTACTTCAGAATTTATAAAGCTTTTTCTATCTGGCATTCTGTCTATAAAGGACAAACATGGACTAATTTTGATTTATGTTGACCTTGTTCAGCAGATAAGATGTGTTCTCCAGCCAGATGTGGCCTGCGATCTGTTCATTGTCCAGGACACTGCACAGCAAAAATGTAAACCAAAAGTCAACACTTCCTAGAGTGTGATCACAGGGGAAGTCCCTCTCTCCTACTCAAAGCCAAACTGTGTGAGCAACATGAGGAAGAGCTCAAAGGGTGGAGGAGCATTACATCAGATAATGCTGGGGAAACTCTGCCTGCAGCTATATTTATGTCATGCACTGTAAAATTTCAGGCATGTTAAACAAGGACAGCCCGTGCTTTTTCCTAAACACGAGCTCATTTGTAGGAGATGTGTTTGTTCCAATTCTTAGCATTCAGCATCAGCTACTTTAGCTTAGCATAAGCTAACTTTCTGCTTGTGCAAGAGGCAAGAGCAGGATTCAAAGAGAGCAAGAATTGGCACGTTTCACTTCTTGTAATGGCAAATGCACTCACCTTTATCTGGTATTGCCTGCTCACTCTCTTTTGCCTTCAGAACAGTGCTTCAGTCTTAATGGCACAGATTTACCAAGGTGCTGGAAACAGTCCTCAGAGATTTTAGTCCATATTGACATGATGCCATTTCACAATCGCTGCAGATTTGTAGGCGTGAATCTTCCATTGTACCACATCCCAAAGGTAGACTATTGGATTGAGATCTGGTGACTGTGGAGACCATTTGAGTGCAATGAACAAATCAGTTTGAGGTGATTTGTGACAAAAGGCGTTATCTTGCTCGAAGCAGCCATCAAAAGATGGGTACACTGGAATCATAAAGCGGTGGACATAGTCAGCAACAGTACTCATGCAGGCTGTGGTTTTATAGATGCTAGTACGAAGGAGCTCAATGTGTGCCGAGAAAATATCCCCCACACCACCAACACCACTCTGAACTGGCATTACGGAGCCTGCTTTTATGTTGTTTACTCCAGATTCTGACCCTGACAACTGAATGTCACAGCCGAAAATCGAGACTCCTCAGACCAGGCAACATTTTTCCAACATCTTTATTGTCCAGTCACGGTGAGCCCGTGCAAACTGTAGCCTGTTCTTGGATGACGCGAGTTGAAGACTCTGGCCGTTCTCCACTCAACTCTGACATTTTCACCCACAGGTCTGTGGCTCACTGGATGTTTTCTCTTTTTCGCACCATTCTCTACAAACCCTAGAGATAGAGTTGTTTGGGAAAAGCTGAGCATATCAGCGGTTTGTGAAATATTCAGATCGGCTTGTCTGTTGCCAAAAACCATGTCACGTTCAAAGAGACTTAAATCACCTCGAATCACCATTCTGGTTCTCTGTTTGGGTTTTACCAAGACATCTTGACTATTCTTGCGTTCCTAAAGCCACTGAATTGCTGCCATGTGATGGTCAGAGTTGATGTTGATGCTGAGGAGCATTTGAACAGGTGTACATAAAACAATGGCTGATTATAAATGGTCATAATTTTTGTTTTTTAAATACAGCGTGCAGAAATTGAGCTGAAATTTTATTTTTACATGTCTAAAATTCATAGACTTTTTGGCCTTTTGAATGTCTGTGTTCATGTTTGTGAGTTTGGTTGATGATAAATGTGATGATGGTGATGATGATGAGTCTGTGTGAACTGTTGAGAACTCCATCAGACTTGCATATTTGCTTTTGCTTGCAATGGATGGACCATCTAACACTTTATCTAACTGTCTGGTTCCCTTCAAACACGCGCACTGATGGCTTTAACCAAAATATTCATAAGCTTGATAAGAATGAAGCTGTAACTGTACAGATCTCTAATCCTGTACCATAGAAATGGATTGGCAGAAGCCCCAGTTATTCTCCAATCGACCTAAGTCTGTGAGATCAACACTGAGTCAAATCAAATGTGCACATAAACTCACCAAGCACTTTATTAGGAGCAACTGCACGCCTCCTTTTTCATGGATTTATGCATTCAGCCAGTCATGTGGCAACGGTGAAATACAGGCAAACATAAGAACAGAGAAGGAATGCGCACTCTGGGAACATAGCCGTGGATGATTGATGCAAAGTTTACTCAGAAACTTGAAAACTTGAAAAACTGGTAGTAACTCAGATCACCACCCTGTACATCTGCGAACAGAAAAATATCTCTGAATTCATATCACGTCCAGCCTCGAGGCAGATTGGCTACAATATCAGAGGACTACGTTATGTTCCGCTTCTTTCCGCCAAGAACAGAAATGTGAAGCTGTACCAGACACAGGCTCACCAACTCTGGACAGTTGAAGGCTGGAACAACGTACCCCGGTCTGTTCTCAACTTCTCCTGAGGCACAGAGGTAGCATGTTCATAATTCAGCCCCCTTTGATATAAATCAATCATTGTTTGAGTGTTGTAGCCTTTCTGAGTTTTGTCAGAATTCCTTTATGGCCACAACATATCAAATATCCAATAAACTTTTCCAGCCTAATAAATGACCACGCCACAAACCTACTGATTTCATGTGGAAGTAAATGGACTTTAATGGCCATCCTGCTCTGGCTCCAGACCTGAATCCGGTAGAGCATAACACAGGTGAATTATTCCATTGTTAAAGGTTCGCCATGAGCAGCACAGACATGTGGAGAACCATTAGGTAAGCCGTGACCTATTAGGTAGCTGGTGTAATAAGTACCCCGCACCCGTATATATGGTGACATTCCAAATCTGTTTTACATTTCCAAATGAATCATATTCCTTGTGTGCGTACCAGTGCAATAATGTCTCGACTCTGTGTATGTGGGCGTGTGGCCACAGGATGGATGACCTCAGTTGTTTTAGGAGGACAGGGGGTGATGCTGGGCATTAAACACACTCACACACACACATCCTGACAGAATCTCACACCACAGCTGCCCAGTTAGTTTTGGCTGATGTGACAGGAATTAAGGAGGGGGAGAAGGGCTGAAGAGTTTGGCTAAGCAGCAGCAGCAGCTTTCAAATTGTGCCAGACTTGCAGTTTATGTGTATGTGCGCACACAAACATATACACACTTTGAACAAAGTAGGTCAGGGCTAATTTGTGTGACACAGACAAGGTTGAGATATTACCATTTATAGCCTATCACTCTGTCAGCTTCAGTTTTTCTGTTTTTGTCATGTGTAAGTTAACACGGGGTCTGTATTACAATGTAATGTGTTGGATGGGACAAAAAACTCACCCAGCATCTAAAAATGTGATAAGATGAACATATGAAATTATATAAATAAGTAATGAATCAACAGTTTAGAATTATTGTGGGCTCTGCATGTTGTAACACATTTTTTCACACTGTCTCTCTATTTTAAACTTTTTTCTTTTTTTTTCTCTCTCATGGGCACGTGTGAATGTGCCACAGATGGTATTTGCACGGTAATCTGCACTCTTTTTTTGTTTTCTGCCGATGATCACATAGAGGGTATTGTTCGGGGTATTCCTTTAGTACTCTAAGGATGCTGAAGTATAGGAGTCCTGTAGCAAACACTGTGATACAGAGCGGTGAAAAACTGCTGTGACAAGCTTAGCAGGAGAAAATCTCACTAATCTGTGTTGCTAGATCAACAGGAGGAAGGCGTGGTATAAAGTCTCCTTGTTCTTTTGAAAGTGTGAAAAACACATCCTTTCAATCTCAGACATGTAAATGATGCATACACGTAATAGTATAAGAGGTATAAAAACATCCAGGTTTGGGACTGTTATATATTTATCAGTTCTGTGGTCAGAAGTTTGCATACATTCATCACGAGCAAAGATTTCATGTTAATTTTTGGATTTTACAATTTTTTTGAACTGCTCATTTTCAATGGTGAAATTCTCTACATATCAGCTTAAACATTTTGACAAGTGGTGCTAAACTTTTTACACTGTATTTAACCTTAACAAAGCCAAGGACCAGTAACTTATTGATAATAATTATGACTGACTACAAATTATTTAACTCCAACAAGGATCATTGTCTTGTTGAAACACCCAGTTGTGTCCAAGTTTCAACAGCTCCAGTAGTTAGCTGAAACTTGGACACAACTGTGTGTTTCAACAAGACAATGATCCCAAACATACATCAACATTGGTTGTTGGATGGATAAAACAGCTAACATAAAGATGATGGAATGGCCTTTCCAAAGTCCTGACCTCGACCCTTCTGAGAATCTGTGAACTATGCTTAAAAGCTGGGTCCCTACCAGCAAACCAGCAAATTTAAATAAGGTTTACCAATTCTGCAAAGAGGACTCGTTAAATATCCAGTCTGAATGATGCCAGAAGCTTGATAATGGCCACCAAAAGCATCTAGCTGAAGGACATTTAACCAAACATTAACCAGGGTTGAATGCATGTGGTTAAATCTGTATTGTACTTTTGATCCTGTATCGGTGAGAGAAAATCCAAAATAAATTCAAGCTTTTGCCCCAATTCTTGTTTTTTTTGTTATTAAAGATGCATGCTGCACAATCATTTCACCCAGTTTTTAAAAAATAATTAAACGTGATTAAATCACGATGAGTGAACACAAACGTCTGACTACAACTTGTAGCCAGTTATAAAAATATTACTTGTATTCTTTTTGTTTTTGGTGGAGTACTTTATCTTTTTCGTTTTTCTTAGCACCACAATGACATACTTCTTGTTGTAATAATATTTATTTCTGCTTTCTAGTCCTCACCTCCCCCCCCCCCCCCCCCCCTTTGGCAAAA
>VUQR01005614.1:21629-36423 GCA_015108515.1 Hemichromis elongatus
AAAAAAGGGGGAAGAGGGGGGGGGGGGGGGGGAGGAGAAAACAAAAAAGCAGCAGAATCAACAAACCTACATCGTAGTAAAGATAAGAAACGAGTGTCTGGAGAGAAATGGGGTCACTGGAAATATGCAGATCCATTATATTTCATATAAGCGAAACCTGTTCGGAGAGCAGGTGTTCTGCCCACCCTTGAGATATCATGGAATGTTTTGTATTTGTATTGAAGTGCACCTTGCAGCTGTGGACTATTGATTCTTGTGCTTAAGTCCAACAGCAGGTCCTCACACACAGTGTTTGACTAGACTTGGTTTGCTCAGACACACTTATCTCTCAGCTGCTGCTCCCCGAATGAAAACATGCCTCATCGCTCTCCGGCTTCCTGCAGGATGCCGCCAACCAAGTGTGTAAATGGATGTTTTACATAATTATACTTTTCATCTGGGGCGAGAGGAGGGTAAAACAATAAAACGGGAGTCATATTTCTGAAAATGAAATTGATGCACCACGCATAGGTTGTCCGGGAAGGTGAGAAGACACTCCTATGACTCTTGTCCAGTACTTTATTATATGCGCACTAACACTGATACACGCACACACCAACATGCCTCCCTTCTCCGGAGACCCTTCCTCGGCTGTTGGCATGTGTGTACGTGGACTGAGAAGAGATATTGCCAGATGTGGCTGCAAATGAACAGCTGTTACTCAGCTCTACAGCTGCCTGTTTTGTTGCTGTGACACCCTTGCTGTTGCCTTGGTGACCAGAACTATGTGCAACATACGTTTTACATTCGGGAAATCCTGCCCTGTGGAATTCGAGTTCACGTCCTGCATGCTAATGTCAGTCCTCGTACCTCACCGAGTCCGTTTGAATGGCGAGTGCTGAAATTTTCTACGCCGGTCATGTTTTGTGTGTGTGTTTGTGGATGTGTGTAAACTTGCCCGCGATGTAATTAAGTGCATGTTCCGACAGTGAAAGTGTGAAATTGGAAGCATTATAGATGGATTGGAGGCAGAGGCGGCCACATCATGAGGGAGAAAGAGGAAGAAATGAAATAATGAACATTCTGGCGGGGGAAGCAGACTAACTTACTGAGTGAATGACTGGCTGATGAACTGGCAGATGGACTAAGAGCCACACACGAAGACAGAGAATAAGACATGCTGTGCCCTTTGGAGTGATGTGTTTTTCTGCAATAAGTGATAATCTGATCTTCGTCAGTGACAAATAAAGACAAGAATCAAGATATTTTGGATATTTATTCTTTACCGAACTGCTAAAAAAACAGCAGTAATGTTAGAAAGTTGCAGTATCTGCATTTGGGCTCTTCTTTGACTCCGTCACTGCAAAAGGTGGACTTTAAATACTTTTAGGTAACAGGTTTACTTTGACAATTGGGGTAATTTTCCAGCAGTATGATCCAGATTATACTGATGCCGTATAACCTCAGGAAATAATTTCTCCACCTCATGATAGCACGTTGTCCAGGTCCACTGGATTCAAAGCAGTGCAAGTAATCACTATGGCTAATATTTTGTAGGTATACATTTTCCTTTTCACTGCTCATTTTGGTCATGCACCTTAGTTTTCATTCGATATACTAATGAAAGAGTTTCATTCGCTCCATTACAGCCTTTAGCGGTTTCTTCTTCGTGATCATGCATCTTAGTTTGGCACACAATACTCGTGCATTTAAATGTATATACAGCTTTTCTAACTGTCAATTGAGAAATGTCTAAATTCTCTGAACTGTGTTAATCTAATGACAGATTTGGCTTTGTAGCATAACTTTATGCGTGTTTTTATGTAAGTCATTTTATGTAGTTTTAGACAAAGGTCACTTTTTGGTCAATGTTCTTAATGGCATCATTCAGCTATTCCCAAAACAAGTGCTCACATAAAATATGCATAAAACCTGAACATAACTAGAAATTCAAAGCGTGCTTATCTTCACTTTTCACTGAACTGGATCTGTGTGTGTGCTGCACGGTGCTGCAGAGAGCTGCTCCTGTGTCACAGAGTCTGAGAGGGCTCACTCTCAGACACTCTGGACAAAGATCTTTATCTTAATGCACATTAGATACCACAGCGGTGGTATAAAATCTTATTATTCACATGTAATTGCTGCTAAGGGTATGTTCTAGTGTGCTTGCCAGTTTACAAACACACACTAGAGACATGCACAGTCTTGCAACTGAATGCAGTTCACATTTGTGCAGTATTTAAGGTGACTGATAAATGTCACCAGACTGGACCTACTTAGGTTGTCTTTACAGGATTTTTTGTTTCTTTTAGTTTTGATCCAAATAAAAGTTCTGTTGTTTTCAGAGGGCATGGATTCGATGAGCAGATGGAAACTGTGACTAGAAAAGTCAATATGTGTGTGTTTTGCCAGTCAGAAAAGCTCTGACTTATGTCTTCATTCTTGTCATTGATTAGAGTTGAACTTTGCAAACTCTTGACTCCAATTAGCTTTTGTTAATGCCATTAACCTACGGGTTCACTTACTGTGGTTTTTCTAACCTTTTATACCGTGATTCCAATTATGGGCAATATGGGCTTCCAATCTTTGATGTATCCAGTGCGATACAAAAGAAGATAAAAAAGAAAAAGAAAAAGGGAAGGTCAGAGCAAAGACAGAGATGCCAGAATGAAACAGAATGAATGCGGTTTGTTTGATTGTCTGGTTCAGTTAAATCCCTTGGAAGGACGCGCTGTTGCCCGGCAGATCTGCACAATGATGCTGTGACTGAACGGTCTCCCATCCTCTAACATGCATCAGAAAAGTTGCACGCACAAAGGATGGATCATGCTTTTCACGAGTGTTCACACAGTACTGACGACATGCTGGAAAACTGCGATACAAAACCTCACATATGCGATCACACGCTCAGACGCCTCAACGATGCACCTGGGTGCAAAAATGTTTGCATATACACAGACGTGCGCACAACCACAACAGGCAGATTGGGTGCATATTGTCATGATTGGAGGGTGACGCATTCCTCTGCAAGGTGTACATTTGATAGGCTAGGATTAGGCAGATGGAGATGGGTGCTAGAGAAGGTGCTGGGCAGAGACAACAGAAAGCAGAGAAAAACAAAGCCCAGCGCATTATGTGTCCTCAACAGGACACAGAAAAGCTCCAACCCTGCAAAATCAGAATCCAGCATTCAGCGGAGATGGCATAGAAAACAGCAAAGTGTGCCTAAAAATGAGGAGCCTTGAACACAAACAAATGATGGATGCATACATTTATTGATTGATTTTTCAGTTTAGTTTACATTAAAAGCAAACACTTTTAACCGTTTTACTTTATGAAGCTGAAACCTCGGTTTTACTGTTTTATTGCCTGAACTCATCGCTTTTGTTCGGCATGACGGTCGACTCAATTTATCATCTACTCGCTACCAAGAGCTTAGTGAATATAAGCTGTCAAAAGTGATACTAATGAAGATGATTTATAATGTCAGATCCGACCGTACACCTATGCTGGTAGAACTGTCTGCAGCACAGCTAGAAACGGGCGATAGTATGTGTGACACAAGGCTGAAGTTACACTTGTTGTGAAAGCTATAAAGCAAACAGACAGACAACTCCAGATTAGATCTTGACTTTGTGGGACTCTAAGCCACACACAACCAGGAGGGATTAAAAACCTGATTTCCCAGGACTACTGCTAAAGGTGGAGTATTAAGTGAAAATAGATTCCAATCCTTTCATGTCTGTATCGGTGGACATTAAAATACACCTTGCAGCTTCAGAAAATAGGCTACTGATGCAATGGGGAGGTGTCTGTTGTTCACCAGCTTTCTCTGGGAACATTTAGGTATAGCATGGTTGCATCCCTGCAGCTCAGTCTGCAATATAGACACAGCCTGGCTTCTTCAGAAGCAGTGAAATGCATTAAACACAGATAGACAACACGATCCCGTTGAGATTCTCACACGTTATAGACACACGTCTAAAAAACAAATGTGTGACAGAAACCACAGCGGAGAATTCTCAGATTAGCCGAGAAATCGCAAATTGACTGAAATGAAATTAATCAACAACGATTCGCCACAGGTTCTCAAACTATAAGGCACTTTTAGTTTCTGTCGTGCACTCTCCCTTTGTGCATAAAATTAATTAATTTGCTTGTAAAATCATAATTTAGGGGCAGAAAACTGTTAAATGTGTGTTGCACGCGTCTGTTTCAGAAAGCGGTGAACTCGGCCAACTATAATTTGTGATTTCTCTCAATTTAATTCCTGTTTTGCCTGAAGACAAAAAAATCAAAACCATTTTAAGTAACACCCTAAAACCTTCATCTATCACGCATTTGGTTTTTAGCTATTATCAGTGAACAAACATCACTTAGATGTTCCTAATACATAATACTGCTCTTCACCATCTATTTCTAAATTACACTAATTTTTATTATCTGGATATTCGGGGTTGGGTGGGGTGAATTTATTGGGTTTAGTCAAACATAGGGATGCATCATCAGTGTGTGTACTTACATTTATTAAGACTATAAGGACTGAGGCCCATCGTCACAGTTTGTTTTCTGATTAAACCATCCCCCTGTACAGATCCGTTGACTGCTTACAGGCCTGCACTGAACAAAAAATGTGATATTGGACAAAAAGGAAACAATGGGCTTCTTATTTCATAGTGTTGTACAGCCTAGAAGCATCCTGTGACTTGGCTGATCATGTCTGGCCGATGATGAATACAGCTGAGATGTAAATTCAGAAGGAGAGTCACGGTGTCTCATTTATTGTTTATTCGCTACCAACATTTTGTCTCTTTGATGCAGCTGGTGCTCGCAGAAAAAGCCTCCAGGAAGTGTTTGTGGCGCAAAACATCTCTGCAGTAAAAAGATAAGGTCAAATTAGATTTATTGGATAGTTCTAGTGTACGCGGACAAATGTGTGCTTTTATCTTGGATGCCTGAGTCCGCGTATGTGTGTGCAGGATACAATATATTCCGGTTCAGTAGCCCTTGCTGTCCAGTTTAAAAAAAAAAAAAGAAAAAAAAAGCGAATCCTTGGCTTTTCTGAAGTGACCAGTTGTGTTTCACCTTTTACGACAGTAGAGGTGACTGCATTGGGATTATTGTGCAATCGCGCAGTGGTTATTTTTATGGTGGTAGAGGTTGCAGAGGACAGGGATAACCCATCCTTCACTGAATATGTGTAGCAACTGTGCCGTGTGAGTGTCTGCCTGTGAGACAGAAAGAAACAGAGGTGTTGTGTGTAAAACTGTGTGTGTGTGTGTGTGCGTTTGTGCCTTAGCCCAAGGACCTTCTGTTCTGTAATTAGTTTTTCCTGTGGTATGTTTTCCACTCTCCCCCTCTTCCTCCCTCCCTTCCTCCCTCCATCCATCCATCCATCTATGCAACAGATTGCAAGGGTGATTCTGGAAATCCGGAGGATCAGGCCACACATGCACAGGCGCACGCATACAGCCATATGAATGCAATCAAGTCTGCAGTAGCACATGCCAGGAGTGTGGCAGGGACAATAGTAAGACAAGACTGAGGCGTCTTTATAATTTGTGTGTATGTGCACACACGTGTGTGTTTTTGTGTCATCCCTCAATAGGGCAAAAATGGCGGCAAGCTATCTAATTTTCAGGACTTATAGTCACAAAGCCAGCTTGATTTCACCAGCCGGGAAATCTGAGCGAGCGTGTGTGTGTGTGTGTATATGTGTGCGTGCGTGCTACTTATTGACACATGGTGTGGATAAGCCTGTAGGCTCAGGTTGGCCGTGATTCCTCTCTGATTCGTCCCTATATGTGTGGGTGCACATTTTATAAGTGCGACTAGATATGTCTGCACGCGTGTTTTTGTGTGTGTTTGTCCCAAGAGTTTGCTTCACATTACACATCGCTGCCTTGCAACACACTTTGGACTCCCAGCTGTAAACTCCCACTCTGTGAGAGATGTTTGCTTGTGTGTCTGATTTTGGTCTAAAGCAGTTTGTCGTCACAGACTGAACGATGAGTATCGCTAATCAGTAGGGCACTCTGCTCATATCTTCCTGCTCTCATGATTATTTTTTGTCTCTTATGTTTCATTTGTCATTAAATATTCATGCCCGCTTTAGTTTCTAAAGCACCTTGTGATAAACCTTTTCTGTTAAAAGCTCTTTATGAATAACATCAGCATCAATATTTAGCATTCTCCGCTTGCCCCTCTTTGCCTCCTTTGCTCACCCAAATGATCCTCTCCTGTACCTCAACCCAGCTCTCAGCGCATTTAAAATTCAGAATTTGTACCTTCTGATTTCTCAAGGGGATTGATTGCATTCAATTTCATTCTTTTCAATCAGCGTTGTTACGGAAACAATGAATTGTATAAACCCACACCTAGCATCGTTTTCAAGCGGCGCTCCAGAGGCCACAGTTACAGATTAAATGAATTTATGGAACCTGCGCAATTATCTGATAAGGAAGATTAAAAGTGAAAAATGTATCTCTGGCAGTTGATAAAAGCAAGAATGGGGGCAAGCTGAGGATGTTGAACTGCAGAAATTCTCTTAATGAAAGTCAAACGGAGCACTTGTTGGTAAACCAGCTAGCTGATAGTCATCACAGAGGTTTTGTGCTGTGCCTTTTTTGTTCGCTAACTCCAATTCAGTTTCCATTTCGAGACTCATTCATTACATTTTCATGTAAAGCATTTTTATTATGACTCATGTAACTATCTCACTTTTCATCTGCTCAACACTCTTCTGGTCAGAGAAGGGTTCCAACCGGTCTCAAATGAGTTTCAAATGAGGTTCAAATGAGGCTCATTGACAGGATACTCCACATGTCGGAGTGAGAGTGAGATCCAAAATGAGGAGTTTAAGTTTGACCCTCACCTCTTTGTCCTTCCTGCTCTCATCCTTCTCCCCTCTTCTTATCCTTGGACAAAGAAGATGAATACAGATGAGGGTTAATGTGAAGTCTCGTGGCTCGTCGCTCAATCATTTATACTGAACATGAATATTTTATATCTAAAACAAAGCGGTACACACCTTAATCTCCCTTTAATCTCTCGCCTTCCTGCATAATTTTAACATCGCCTCCTCATCCCGGCCTAAATTGCTCTGCCGTGACCACACCCTCGAGTATTTGTCTCCCCATCTCGCTCTCATTCAGTGCCGTTGCATTATTCTTCCAGGCAAGGTCTGCACGTTAAACGTCTACGCTGTAATTGTATGACGGCGCCTGCTTGTTGAAATGCTGTCGCCCCACTGGCAGCTATGCTCTGATTTATTTGGTTGAAGACATTTTATGCACTCTAAGTGATTGAAGGAGCCCTTGGGGCCTTTCAGAATTGAATGCTTATGACGGAGAAACTAAAGACTTAGTGTTCATGTACATTTGAGGCTGTAATTGGTTTGTTTACATCAGTAATGCCCCTCAAAATTTACACTTTAGATGAAAGCGAAAGACATCATTTATGTGTAGTGAAAGCCTCAACACTTGTGTGTGTGTGTGTGTGTGTGTGTGCGCTTGTTTTAGGTCAAACAGAGAACCATGGTTTTCTTGAAATCCAGTTAAGCATTTACTTTCTTGCCCTTGTGTGTTCCTGCACACTTGTTGTGCAGACAGCAGAGAGTCAGGCAGGACATGTAACAGAACCTCCTCAGATAGATTCAGGTACATTTTTGAGGATGATGGGTTCAGGAAAAAGATTTTTGGATCAAGTGGTAAATGTATTTTTGATAGCAGAGCACTGGCTGGCAAAGGGAACAAAGACCGTGCTCACTGCTACACAAATGCCCCTACAAATATAAATAACAGTGGGTGGGAGGCCAATGAGGAACTAGTTCTTGGTCCTTCACTTACAATGGATTTTCAGATAGAGGGGTGACTTGGTAAGCGTGCATGAACCTCTATTTGTGTTTTCAGGAGAGAACACAATTATGCCAGTGACTACAAGTGTTGGGCAGACTTGCTCATCTCTGCCTAACATGTGAGCAGCAAGGACATAATTTTCACATGAAAGACACAATTTCTTACCATTTAATAGAGCAGAAGAATGATTTCGTAAATCAAGCTGACATCCTGAACCCGAGTCTGTATCGCTGATTGTGGTGCATGTTTTTTTTTTTTTTCTTTTCACGTTCAAGCCCAACTTCTCAGTAGCCTTTATTCCCCCTGATATTCCTATTTCCAAAGAAGATGCAGAGCAGCTTTTTTCTTAAGGTCAGATGATGTTAATTGGTATTTTAAAACCGAACACGAGCCCCGTTTACTTCCTTTTGCATCATGCTTCAGTTGATGAGGGTGTCAGAAAGAACAAGTACCGTCTCCTCGTTACTCAGGTGACAACGTGACGTCACTGTTATTGAACACCTCTGGCATATCAATGTCTGTGCAGGGCACCTATATGTGATAATCCACTCTGTGTGCTCGCAGTTTTTACATGCATATGTGTGCGTGTGCATGTGTGCAAACTGTATGCATGTCATGGTTTCCTGTCTGAGCACAAACTTGGGCCTGGGCTACAGCTGACCTTTTATGGCATTTGAGCAAAGTCAGGGCACACATACAGACACACTAACACATGGATGACCTATAATCTGCATAAGTCACTCTCTCTCGCTCGCTCGCTCTCTCACACACACATGCATACACGTTTATTACTCCAAGTCCTCCATAACTCGGTCTGCAACAGCAGGTAAAGTTTAATTTTCAGGTGACACCTGTAGGGCGCCAACCTTCAGGTTTGTGTCAGCTTTTATACACACAGTGTTTTTTTTGTTTTTTTTCTTCAATCTAAGCTTGTGAAAAAGAGATAACTACAATTGTTTGTATGGGAGGGTACATTTATGTCTGTGTGTGTGTGTGCCAGTGGAGGGTTAACTGGACTAAATCAGGTGGAGGAGTTATGTGCTATCTTCTCTGCAGGCTAGCCTTGACACCCTGCTGCCTGTGTGTGTGACTGTGTCAGCCTGGAGTGATTCACCTGCTGTCTGAGTCATCCTCCCACATACTCACATATGCACACAAACGTACACGTTGGACACAAACAGACCCAAATACACAAACAACACAGTTCGTTTCCACCTACACGGCACATACGTACTGTACACAGAGTGTCTGCAACCTTGGCCCCTTGTGTTTTAAAAGACAGAAAGATGACATTATATAATCTCTAGAGGAGTTTTCTCTCTGCTTTTTTTCCCCAGTCTTACTTTAATATGAAATCAGCAGCAGTGATGAAAAACATCTGCTGTATGTGAGGTCAGATTAGAGGTCAAAGCCTTTTTAGAAATGCCTTCGCTCTTTCATTGTTATGCTGCACTCTGCACGTCTACTGCACAGTCCATTTCTGCTTGACCTGATTAAGTCTTACTAAGGTCTTTTTATAAGAGGATACATTCAAAACTCCTTTTCATGCTTCATCTCTGTCCAAACTCAGAAATGTGTTTGGGCGGTATCTATTTCTTAAGCCTAATAAATATCAAATAATCAATGCAGCTATTTTTATTACTGCATAATAGTCATGTAAGTTGTTATATTTATATACCTTTTATTTTCTATTTAAAATGTGGCAATAAACCAAAAGAGTCCTTTGTATGCTATAGGTCAGGGGTCTCCAAAGTCAGACCTCGAGGGCGGTGTCCTGCAGGTTTTAGATCTCACCCTGGCTCAACACACCTGAATCAAATGATTAGTTCATAACCAGGCCTCAGGAGAACTTCATGACATGTTTAGGAGGTCATTTAGTCATTTAAATCAGCTGTGTTGGATCAAGGACACATCTAAAACCTGCAGGACACCAGCCCTCGTGGACACTCCTGCCTGGTTTGACATAACAATAAATTTTGAATTTTAGGTATTCCCCAATGTGGAGTCTGAGAATTTGAATGTCATTAATGTCTGATATACGTTCTCAGATGAAAGGCTGTTAACATTTGTGAATGCTAGTTGTTGTTTGAAATAACTCTGTGATGGCTAAAGGTTGAAAAAATTGTCATAAAATAATAAAATATTTAAAAACTATCACTGTTTAGATGGTGTCTTTGGTTCTCTGCCCTAAAGAAGCAGACACAAAAGTCTTCCAGTTGACATAATATTTTATTGATACTTACTGATTCACTGGTGGTGCATGCTAGTCAGCATCAACAACAGCCTTTTGGCCTATGACGTCGCCACGTAGCCAATCTATGTCGGTTCAGCAATATTTTAAAACGTGAACAGTCTGCCCAATGAAAGACGGCTTCTCATCAGTGGCTTTGCAATCATATTTGTAATAAACATTAATATATTCATGAATGAAAATTGCATTTCATTTGAAACTCAATTGTATATCACTGCACCCAACAAGCCAGACGCTGCTTTACATATTTCTTCCACTAACGTAGTACTAAATAGAGGCGCCGAGTAAAGTTATTCAATGTTACAAGCTGACATTTTTCTCATACTGTGTGTTCTAAATTCACCAGGGTGCTCCATTCAAGGAAGTCTCAAAGAACCATGCAGGCCAGCTATCTATTCAGTCCACTGAAAAATGATGCAGCAACATAAGAGAACCATTTTTTCTTGCTAAATTACATTCTGGTGTCAAGCGCGGTTGCTCCCGGGAAAATATTTCTATCCACAGAAATGCAGAAATTTGAGCTCGTCAAAGTGAAATATGCTGTCTGTCTTTTGGGTTTTATTCGCTTTCCCATCAGGAATGACTGGATTAGCAGACACGAGCACAGTGTGTGTGCAGTTCACTGATGCCAAGTTACAGGTTGAAACAAAGACCTCATACTTGGGTTTGAAACGACATTGAGAAGGCCTGTGATTTTTGTTTGGCTAAGAGAGGCAAAAAAGGGGCTTTGGTGTGGCTCAGTTTGGTGCTTCTTCTAATCTGCTATGAGACAGCAGTGAAGACATGAGCTGCCGTGCGTTGTCAGAAAATCCAACCAGGAGAGCAAATAGTAAACAAACATGGATGTCATAAAAATGACAAGCTGGTAGCTTTGGATTTCCACAGTACTGAACACACCACAGTGCAACACATGTCACCTGCACAGAGACAGAGCTGGCTTTTTAAACTCTGTGTAGGAGGGGAGCAACAGCCCTGATACCAAAACCGAATCCCACCCGGCCCAGCTGACATGCTGTTAGAGCTGCTGAGCTTTGGAGAGAAGAGACTTTGTTTGAGTGCAGCTCAAAGAACAGATGTAAAAACGATACCAAAGTATAAAAATAATCCTATTAAACTACTCTCAACAAAAAGAAGACAGACACTGATATGATCTGGACCATGAATTCAGAGAACTGTTGAGGAAAACTCCTTGAACAAAGAAAAAGGGAACAGTTGTTGGCGTCAAGGTAGCAACTTCCAGTTCGCCACACTGAAATCCAATTTTTGCATCCATTCATTTAAAGCAAAACCCAGACACAAACTGTTAAATGTGGGAGTACCACATTTGTTTAAATTATGGCTGGAAGTGGTGCATTGTGCAGTAGCTTCGAGTCCTGCTGTGCAAGGTATTAATGTTTGCATGTAAGCATGGCAACATTAAGCGCCACAATTCACAGTGGAGTTTGACATGGCTTTCATTCATTTGCAGACGATATTAGAATGCACTTGAGCTTCCATCTGCTTTATGCACTGATGGATTTCCAATGTTCTCTCATCCGTGCTTCTGGCACTTAGGGTACTCACCCTGCCTCCCTCCCGCTATCCATCCATCACTCTTTCAGCTCTGTCTAATAATTACGAAAAAAAGGGGCTTCAAACAGATTAAAGATGGAAGTGACATAAAGAAATTGCATGAAATAATACTACTTTGGAGATGTAATGTCATTTCTTTCAGCTGACTGTGTTCCCGGCTGCGGCAGAGCAGGTAATTGAAGCAGGAAGCCCGGCCCTTTCAACCCTTCCCTCGGTGTCTCAAATGCAGATCAGTATGATAGCGTTTCAGACACCACACTAGCTAATTACACCGTGAATCCCCGAGGACCAGTATCAGGCTGTAGTCGTAATGACACAGTGCCACGCCACACCTTGTCAAACTGTGTTTAAAGTAGATATTGGGGGAGAAAAAAACTAAAGAGGTGCTTGAAAAAATTAAATCAGTCTCTCCTTTGCTGTTCTTTTTTTCCTCTTATTTCCACCATCCTCCTGCTGCCTTTTATCTCTTTTTCTATCAGTGACCTTTTTTTTTTTCCCATGTTAGATTAACATGAATCCTGGATGGATAGATTGTAATCAGGAGGCACAAAGAAGTGCAAATCCGCTTGTAAATATATGCGGTAGGCAGTGAACTTCTCTCATCTAAAGGTGGACAGAGATGTGCTTGATCACAGCTGAAACATTTGCAGCTGCGTGAGCAGAAAGACAACTTTTATGTGCTGATCAAACCACAGCACGGCACATATACATATCAACCAGGTGTCGGCCGAGAAGCGACATACTAATCAAAAATGGAATATTAGGACACAGTGCATATGGAAATGAGTAGATGAGTAATGGTTACTTTAATGCATGCCAAAATCACAAGATGAAGCACCTGTAATAATGTGAGTTTCTGCAAGAGGGAACAGAAATGCAGAGGCTGTTCTGCGTTACATGCGGGCGCAGCCCTCTGGTAGACAAATTTAAAACTAGCCACAGTTTCTGGCTTCGTCTTGTACGTTATTTATTATTTAGGAATATGAATGAATCTCAGTAAACTCTTTGCTCCATCATCTTGCTGTCGATTGTTTGCTGGTATTTCTTTTGAGACAAAAACTCCACCCCAGAAACCTTTGCTTGTAAAAAGCCCACATTAGAGCCATATATCATTCCCTTTGTAATGGAAAGTAAGCGATTTCTAAATGAGACGCTAAAGGTTCCCATATTGCTGCTCCGCGCTGCCTGACTGACAGGTGATCTCAGGGTGAAAAACTGTAGTGAGGAATACAAAGTTAGAGGTCTTCACCTGCTCACTCAGCTTATCTGAGCTTTTCCCAAACGGAGTGAGGCTGCAAATATTGAAGATTTCCTTTCCGTGTGATTCAGAAATTAGCTGTAATTTCCAAACTCCTGGTAATGCCACGGTATAACTGGAAAATTATATTGTTTGTCCTAAGGGATTAATTAAAGCAAAACCTTCTAATATGCCCTAAATGCTTTGATTGACAACACAAGAACACTGTGAAGTTGACCTAATTTCTGTGATTGCTTCCCTCCTTCCTGCAGTGTCTTCCTTTTGACTGTGTGTGCTAACCGTCTAACATTGGTTTGAGTCCATTTACTGATACTCCAGCAAAGTGCAGAATCCTCCTCCCTTTGTCTTCTTCTCTTCTCTTGCTTCCTGCCAACAGCTTCCTGCCAACCGGCTCATATTAGGTGAGACCTCCTTTCCTTTTTCCTTAGAATAAACCATTCAGGGAAGACACTAAATAGAAAATTACATGAGAAGGGATGTCTCTGCCACGCTGCGGTAATGGCCATGTTCCAGCATAACTGCCTGTTCTTGCTTACCACTTTTCAACAATGACCTAGTGTGGGTCAGCACACCCTGTTAAAACTTTGACCTGTAGGTTTGAACATGTTAAATCTATGCATACACTAATGGAAAGTACATGAAAGCTTACTTTTTAAGTTACTTTCTCTTCTCTGTTTGCCCCGTGCTTGTCAGGGAGGCGCATACTTTGTATTACACTTGTATTGTCTGTGCCTGCACCCAAGGGTGGCTGCTGGTCTAGAACATTATCTCCCCCCCTTTTTACATTAAAGATCCCACCCCACACACTTCCTATTGTTACTCTGTTTTCTGCTCTTCAGCCTCCTCTAAGCCTGACTCCCCAGCTCTAATGTTGTATTTCTCATTGTCCTGTTTTTCACAGGTACCCTTGTGAGCTATTACCCATCTCTTTCACAGATAATGCGATTAACCTCCTGATTCGGGAACAGGAAAATAGCCTTTACTAAGACCACAACATTAATCCTCTGCACATAAGATTTACACCTCTCTGTCTGTCTACCTCTCTCTCTCTCTGTCTCTCTCACGCCTGTCCTCTCTGTCTGCCCTGTACCTCCACCTCCTCCTCCAGCTCTGGCACATGTCAGCCCTGCCTGTAGCATCAAGCCAGTAATGAAACACACACACACACATATAGTACAAATGTACATAGATACAGTACAAGATAGTCTACGCATAAGGATCGCCAACCACTCTCTCAAACACACACACTCGTAGTCACATAAAATTCAGACTACATGGTACACAAACAAGTCATTCACAAAAGTAATGTCCTGCCAGAGGGGACTGTGGGAAAATGAGTTTTTGGATGGATTATTATTATGTTGTGTAGTCTGGCCCTGTGCCCTGGTCTCTGTGCATCTTGTCCTCTGAAGTGGTCCACAGTACATACACACAGCGCTCTAAACCTCCCGCGGTGGGTGTAAGAACATAGGATTAGTGGAAACACAGGCTTTCATGCCTATCCTAAATGTTTTGAAATCCATGCAGGGATTTGGCGATCTGACTTACTGTGGGCATGTAATTATGGCTTGTGATTTGCGCGGCTCAGTGGGGAATCGTGGGGTTTGCAATTAAGTTGATATACAGGACACATATCACAGTGTCGTGGTCTTCAGAGGCGCTCTGTCTCTAAAGGCAAATAGGGTTAGAAAATATCCAGGCTTATAGGATAGGAAGTTTTGTCGGGGTAACACATTAGCTTTATCAAGTCCTTCTGAGATTTTTCCAAAAAACATCTGAACTCCTGCTACAACTGGTCTAGAAATGAAGGCCGGATTTAAAAAAAAAAAAAAAAAAAAAAAAAATTTTTTTTTTTTTTGGGGTTTTTTTTTAATTTTA
>VUQR01005619.1:3010-19561 GCA_015108515.1 Hemichromis elongatus
GTGTGTGTGTATATATATATATATATATATATATATATATATATATATATATATATGTATGTGTGTGTATGTGGTATCCTTGATAAGCTAGCTATCTTGATACTAGCTAACCCTCCTCCAGACAGGTGTTAATACAATCTCATTATTAGTAGTGACATTTGCTAAAACATGCTTTCCATATCTCCATTTTAATTAATGTTATGTAAGTTGCAGATCAGCATAATTTGTGCGGATCGCATATGTTATTGCGAAGGGCATTTCTCCAGTGTTTGGTTAAGCAATATGCATACAACCACAGTATATCTCCATTAGCCTTGAAGTGTGCTAATGACATGTTGTGTACCAGGTTACTTACTTTGTCTCCATTAGCCAAAGTGTGAATGGTTATTAGTCTGGTAGCAATGACCCGTGACTCCACATCTACACATGCACAGACACGCACACATGCATTATTGGCACACAAAGTATTGGCTTGGGTGATTTGTGACCTCTTTCCCTCCATTGCTGCCATCTCACTTGTATTGATTTTTTTCTTGTCTTTGTCTCTCCCTCTTTCTGTTTCTTCTAATGTTTCTTCTTTCCTCTGTCTTCTTTGCCCTCTCTCTGGCTTCACTCCCATTTTTCTCTGTAGCCATTTGTTTAGCTCTTTTTTAAATTTGTCTACAGTGTCTGCAAATTTACAATATATCTTCTTCTTGATTACAGAAAACGTATAAACCTGTGTCTATCTGTGCGTCTGTCTCTCTGTCACGAGAGAGAAAAAATGTGCGATTGATAATGCTTATCTAAGTATTTTTGGTGTAGTTCTCTTTAGGTTTTCTCTTGGTTCATTGCCTCTGTGGAACTCTGGAACTGCTAAAGGACTTAAATGTGCACACTCAGCAACATTTACACGCATCCAAGCATGCACGGACGCATACATTGTAATCAGTCATTATCAGAGTGGAAAACTCTAAGAGAGTATACCCATGCACTTGCATGTATGTGTACATGCACGTGGTCTACACATTTTGAGAGTTGAGTTGGTTACAGACCGCTGATTCTGTTCTGTCAGTGTCCTCCATGATTTTTCCCTCCAAAGAACTCTGTCAGGCCTCGTTCTCTTCCTTTCTCACAATGCTTTACAGCCTGATGTGATCTCACTTTAAATACTCCCTTCGGCTCTTCAGTCTTTATCTTTTAAACCCCTTCATTGTAATACTTATTTAAAAATGTAATGTTTAACCTAGCCTTTAGCCTTTAAACTGTGCAATTTTGGATTTTAATGCATTAATAATAATGATCTAATACATTAAATTATTAGCATAATATATAATCTTGGTATGTGTGGGCATAATCTATTTTGCATAATAGATTAAATAGAAAAATCTTCTTGAAAAGAGCTAATTTGACACAAACTCAAGCAACACAAACATGTTGCAGACATTATGCCACCCTCAGCTAATACAATTGGCCTGTTCAGCATTGTCACTGGGACATTGCTGAAACTTCCTGTGCGTTCCTGGCTACAGTTTTTGATTTTTCAGTGAGATAACAACTATCATCAGCTCCATATTAGAGATAATAATCATAACATCAATATAGAATAGAATAGAATAGATCTTTATTGTCATTGTTAGAAAAAAAATGAAAGGCAGTTTGGCATCTCTCCATGTGTGTGAAGCACATGATCGCATAGGAACATTGGTGAAACTATTGGAATAGATTTGAGGAAACGTGCAAAGAAGCGGAAAAACCTGATAGATGTCAAGGTAAAAAGTTCAACCATTTTATTTATTTCAGTCATGATTGTCACCACATTAAAAACACTCCAGCATGTGGCGACAAGGTATGATGTCGGGTCGGTCTCTCATGTAAGATTTACCACAGACGTCTAAATCAGGTCTAAGTAACCCCAACTGTGCGATGACACTAAAAATTTAGACTCAAACATGCAATGTTTGTTCTGTTTAGGTTTTATTCGAATGTGATAATATGATAAATAATTACATGTTCCTCAATCATCTGTAGATTGTATAGACTTTTAGCTTGAATTTAACCATAATTAGCTTTAGCATCAAACATTCTTCTATCTATTAGTGGTCAAACAGCAGGTTTTATAAGTAGAGAGTATGGTTAGGCAGCAGCAGCAAACATAAAGTGTTTTTGTTGAAGCTGCAGTATCTCAGTCCCTTTGGGGAATTTTTGTTTCACTTGCGGCGGTGTCGATCAGAGTGTTGGGTCATTTTCCTGACAGCTCACCTTGATCTATGCGCACCACTCAGTCAGCTGTTCTCACAAAAATGGGGCAAATGTTTGCAAAATCAGGGACTCTGACTTCTGTCTTCAGATGTCTCTCTCCCTCAGTGCCACTAATGAAACAATAATAGTAAGTGTTGACTTTTCCCCCCCTTTTCCCTAAAGAACCAACTGGCTGACCTGTCACTGTTTGCCACTTATTTGCCATCTTCATTCCAGGTTTTTATGTCTGTCTAGCCTTTTTGAGCTTTTGTTTATTAAGTCAAAGAAATTAAGACTTTACATTTAGTCTTAATTGGTACAGTTTTCTTCTTGATTGTCTTTAACTTCCTGCTGACACAGTAAGTGCTCTATAGGTGGGACACCGAGAGATGCAGGGTAATGAAACAAATTGAAGCTGAAGGATATAGAAAGAAATATGTTTAACAGGTATATACGTTTTTGGCACCTTAAAGACAAATGAGGCAGTTTATTTCCAATGCAATATCAAAGTTTTAATTTTAAAATTAAACATTTGCATGACTCTATAAGTATTTTTACAATAAAAAAAAAACAATTTATAAAAACTTAAAGTGAAATGAATTGCCATAATGCCAAGAGCACAGCAAGAATATTTTTGAGGACTACATCAACGTTTGCATGTAATACGTTTTATATTACCTCCATATATTGTTTGCATTTCATCTGACACATTGAGAAAGGCTTGTAGGGAGCTGAATTATGATACACTGTATTATATGGGACCGCTGCCGACCATGAGTGCAGTACAAGTGAGTTTACCATCAGCTTGAATTTAGTAAAGGTGGTTCATCAGCCCTTTTACTTATTGTGGTTTTAGCCATTGCTGTTATTTTGTTATGATTAGAGCTGTGGTGTATTTCAATCGGTGTAACAGTGACCTCATGCAGCCATCAAGTAAGTGTGTGCGTGTGCATGTGTGTGTGCAGCAGTGATTATGAAGCTGACCTTTGTTTGCTGGTAGTACATTTATCATAGAAATACTGCAGACTTTAATATTGGGTTGACTGGTTGGAAACAGAACAGAACACAATGTACTCCTATGGATCTGAAATCATCTAAAGCCTGCTGCAAGGGCAAGCAGAGCATATTGCAAGATGACATGGCAAACATTCCTCTGTCCAAACTTAACAAGTGTGGATGTTGCGGTCATACATTTTTCAAATAACAGTCAAATCGGCCAGTTTTATGTTTCCGTTGTACTGTGTAAACATTTATGTATTTATTTGTTTTAGTTCTATAATGAGGTCGCCTAATGACAGCTGGGATAGACTCCAGCCCCTCACGGCCCTTCTGAATTGGATACGTGATGTAGATAATGTATAGATTGATATTTATTATACACTTTTAGCTGTGGATTTGTACAGATCACAAGCTTAAAGAAAAGCTTAATCATAGATACAAAAAGAAGAGTTATGCCTAGGTGACGATGAGTGTTTATTGTTAAGCCTTTCTGTTGTGAATAGTTTTGTTGGTTTCTAGACCTTCTTTATTACGGACTTTATTTGTATTTGTTTGGTTTGGGTTTTTTTTGCAAAACTAATACATACAAGTTGTCTAAGCTACACTTTTAGCATTACATCCTCAACGCAGCAAGCAGAGATGAAACTATTTGCATATGTCATGTCTCTATTAAGGAAAAACAATACGTTCTAGAGTGACAAAGCACATTCATGCAGTATTGTACTTCCATTCCCCGGGTGACAAGTAAACTTAGTTATATGAATCGACACTACGTGACTAACAGAAATATTTGGGGGTTTGTGCAGTTTTGTGATTGATAGAAATGTTTGTGACAGTATCCACTTGTCTTGATGCTTTTCTTCCATTTTTCATCTTCTTCTTTCCCTTCACCTCCCTCAGCTGACAGCAGTGGTTTTGTTGATGTGATGTTCTGTCATGCTACAGAGACCCAGAATTCCATGCTTGTCTCCTTATAACAGATTGATGTGAATTCTTTGAGCATAGTATTGAAACAAACTAAGGCGCTGAGTGATCTGGGACTTTTTAAGCCTCAGGTAGTTCCGTCAGATTTTGCCCAGCAACTCTTGCTTTGTGAGTTTTGCATTGTCAAACACTGGAAACAAGCAGGGCTGTCTCAACAGCACAACTCCGGGCCCAGTGACATCTGTCTTTATCTTATTCATCTATGTGATGTACTGCAAACCATTAAAAATGCAGAATCTCACAGGTGACAAAAAAGCCATTATTTATTAGATAAATTAAATCAAATCAATAACTTTGAACAAAACTATATTTTCTGTTTTCAGGTTTGAAACCATAATTTTCTAATATATTTCAATCAGACGGCTGATGTTTGAAATGTGTAAAGATGTAGATTGTTGATAAAGTTTGTATCTAGGCTAAGAACTCATCACTTTGAGCAAATGTATTACATATACAAACTGGCAGAATGAGCAAACATCCCTCGGGGGGCTAGAGTTAGATATTGAGGTGGTAGATGGGTTCAAACATCAGGCAGAGGAACTGGATATTTTGCAGCTTAAATGCACAACAAAATCAGACCAAAAATGTTTGGTAGATGGTACGGGGAATAAAATGTAGCACAACTGGATTTGCCTGTCTGAACTAGCCCACAGGCTTTGTTTTCTGCTTCAGATAGATTTCATGTGATTTCTCTGCACGGCTTTCAGAGCAAAATCTATCTCACGAAAGTTAGGTTATTGATTTTGAAAGTGAGTTTGCTGATTAGTTAGCACTAGCATGATGAAGACGTTATCCCTCAGTTTTTACCTTTTAATCCGTGTTAACGTGGTAGAGACTGAGTGGTGGATTTTCTTCAACATATTTTCATCAGAACAGCCATGTTTTTAATGTGGCGTGAAGAATTCAGCTCTTCACACTTTGGTTTTTCACCACATTTGACCTGCTCTTAGTTTGTTTTGCTTCTTTGTCTGTTTTCTTTGTTGTTTTACTACCTTACAAAACACATTGTTATCCCTCACTGCTGATCCCTGCCTCTTCTGTAGGAGTTTAGGTGTTGGCTTGTTCTGGTCACTTTGCACTGACCCATAATTAATTGAAGCTGATGAGAGTCCTGCACTTATACTTCAGAGTATGGAGATGGTTAATTAGCTAACTAGCCACAGTACAACCATTTAAAAATCTCATATTAAATCTCTGGAAACTTAAAAAAAAATCTGTTGGGTTGCTTTTTTATTAGCTGCAAGCTACAAGTTCAAAAAACTTGACTTTGAGGTTTAAAACCTTGAGGTTTCAGCCTTCTGCTTGGAGAAATCGTCTTATTATCCAGTGTAAGTCAGCTGCAGCTTTTCAGTCAGAATATCTGAGGTGCGCCAGCGTCCCACACGCTTTAGTTTTATTCTACAAGCAGTAAAGGCAGGAGAGAAACTAATATTTGTACTTTACAGAAACAGTTGAGAATGTGCTCTCTTTTTTTTGTCTTTCTTGCTGCCAGATATCCCCCCCTCAGTTTGCCATTACCGTTTTTATGGTGAAAAGCGCACCCTTAATTTAATTCTGAGTGTTAAATTATTCCCTATTTTCTTTTACAAATTCTTAGCGTTCCTGCACACGTCTCAGTGTATCCCAGTGCAGCTATTGGCTTTGCTTGAAACGCTCTGCTAATTGAATAATACTTTTTTACTAATGATTTTTGATATTCAACCTAATAGGTCATGTACACAGTGTTGAGAAAGCTTTAAATATTTATTTATTTGTCTTCATCAGAAGCTTGCATCCTCCCTCTCATTGAGTCACCAGAGCCCGTGGTGTCTCTCATGTACCATCTCATATGCTTTCTTTGCATATGCCGAGTCCCTTTTTCACAACTAGCTGTCTGAATCTTTTGAACAATTCACTTTAATTGCTCATTACTTTGGCAGTAGCATTCTCACTGGTCTCCACCTTCTTCCTATCATTTTTGCCCTTCTTGTACTCGCAATTTTTTTCTTTTCTTGTCTTTGTTTTTTTTTTTTGGGTCTCATTGCTATTGCTTGCCCACTAGTTGTCTCAGCTTTAGTCCTGGTTTGCTTGCTTGTTATAATCGCCTCTTTAGCTGCCGTTTTTTAGCCTCTGTTTCTGTGCTCCTTTGCTCTCTCATTTCAAGCTGTAAAGCTGTATCAATCTCCCTTGTTTGCATGTTTTCTCAAGCATCAGTATGCACAACAGTTTTACAAGCTTTGCTCCTTACAGTGCTCTTCCCATCACTGTTTTTTATTCCTTTTTGTGCTTCCTACTGGGTTTTTATTTTTGACTTACTCTACATTTTTTCCCCCAGTGTCATCAGTCACTTTGAATTTCTGTATTATCTAAGGTCCCCGTTTACCTTCTCACGCTCCATTTTATTGAGGTTTATTTATTTATATTCTAACTGAAAACCATACCTATCTTCCAGCTAGCTTACTTTAAAGCTTATGTTGCCTTTCTTACACTTTGCCCTCATGGGTTACTTATTAATTCTCCCACCAGCCATTAATGGCCTTAAGTCTGCCTCACTCTCATTCACTGTATTTCACTTTGTTTCCTCTTAGTCCCCCTTGCCTCAGTCCTGGCTTTGCTACTATAACTGTCTCTCTTGTGGCAAGAACTTGCTGAGAGTCTTCATAAGTAATAGGCCCAAGTCAGATTTGTGGAGCCCCGTAGAGATGGTTTCTGGGGTCTCTGTAACTCAGCTGAACCTGAAATAAACTGCCAAGATCTCTTCTCATGGCATTTTGCCCATCTACTCCCCAATCCCCACGTACTCCTACTTGAATACATTTTTATCTCTGTTGCCTCCCTCTTTCCTTTTCACATTTTATCGACCTCTTCCACCTCTTAACCTGTCATCCTCCTCTCCCTGCAACTCTGTCATGTTGCTCTTCATTACATCTACACGTCTACCATTTCTCTCATTGCCCTCTCCCCTTCCTTTCCAGTCTGTAAGCTAAAGTTTTTACTTTAATCAGTCCCTTCTTGATAGTTCTATTTATTTTCTTTCTAATATTTCTCTCCTGTATCTAGATTTTATTTTCTTTTAATGTAGATTTTCTGCGTGTCATCATGAGTTTATCCCTTAGACTTAATTTCCTTTTTCTCTTTTTCAGTCCCCCTGTATCTGTGCTCCCTTGTAGTGCTATCAGTAGGGTGCAGCTACTCAAATCTTACACTTATTCTTTACATAGGAGCTGCTTTCAAAAGCCCAGAGAAAAGAGGGAATTGAGGTGGACTGAGATAAAGGGTAAAAGCATGAAGGAAAAATCTCACAAATGCTATATTAAATCCAGAGTGGATCTACTCTGTAAAGTGACCTGGCTTTGTAAACACCAGCAGCTATTAAATGATTATCCTCAACTTTAATTTACTTGCTAAGATATTTATTATGGATTGCTCCTACTTTTACTTTTTAAGCTAACATGTAAGTCATATCAGGCAAATAGAAGCTTATTTAAGTTTTGCATTTTCTGCAGTATCAGTGTGTGAGTAAGACAAGGAAATAAAAAAAACTCTTATTTATGACTTCGTGTTCGTGCTTGCATTTTTGCTTGATTCTTATTCCCAGCTGAAATAGTAAACAATACAATGGTGTTTTTGTTTTGTTTTTTTCCCCTTTTGCTGCAGGTCTGGTGGTGAGAGAAGCCAGCATAGAAATAACACGGCAGCAAGTGGAGGAGCTGTTTGGCCCTGAAGATTACTGGTGTCAGTGCGTGGCCTGGAGCTCTGCTGGAACCACCAAAAGCCGCAAGGCACATGTCCGGATTGCATGTGAGTTAGCCACTCTAAGCATCCATACATGATATAAAAGTTGGCAAACACTGTTTAGCTGAGTGGATTGGCCACATTATATATTTAAAGTTTTTTATTTGAAAAAAAATCTCTCTCCTCATTGAAAATCCTGTTGTAAAACACAGCAGGCTAAAGTGAAAGCAAACAGGGATAACTATACCTTATTCACTGCAAATAGACGTAACCCCTGGTGTGTGTAGCTTATTTTTACTCAGTAGTAATATGAACACAAGCACAGGGATGTTATGTAGAACACATTTACTGCCTATTTTTCTTTTGCAAATACAAACACAATAAACCATCCAAGTAGTTTTTTTTATTTTTTTTTATCATCGCATCATTTGCACCAGTGATCTGATTTTATGCTGCACATACCTGCTGCAGTTTTCCACAGATCAGCAGGACGCGATAAAGTAAGTTTGTTGCCTTGCTTAGAAGTTTAGGTGTGCAGTCTGCTGTATTATGCAATATTTGAAACGGATGAAAAGAATCGTCTTGTTTTATGCGTGCGGTTTCACTAAAAGCACATTACAGTTGGTTACATGTTAAGTACTAGAGAGTCTGAGTTTTTTTTTCTTTAAACTGAATAACTAACAAACCTTTGAAACAATTTACACTGCATTATATACAGTGGGTAACTTTTCTAAGCAGAGAATTAGCTCTATAACTTTAGTCCAGCATCAGTAGCTTCCTGTTACGGTCTGGTGAAGAATTTAATAAGACAACTGGGAGTCTGACTATAAGGTCACCAAAAGAACACAGCACAGATTAGACCCGGCCAGACTTCATATCATTCTAACAGACAGTACTACTATGTAATACTGCATACACAGTTAACACATGGGGAAATCATTTCAGGAGTCCCCCAGCAACAGCTCAGGGAAAGGAACAAAAGGAAAATCCTGTCACGAATGATGGTCACTTGAAAGCTGTACAACATCTGAGGAGCAAGGAAATTGAGATGTTTGATAAAAAAAAATTCTAAAAGGAGTCGTTTGGTCTTTCAACATAAGCCTCATATAAAACAATGGATTGTTCCTTCAGAGCTTCTTTCACTGAGAATTGAAGCCACAACAGTAGTTTTCCAAGCGTCATTGCTCTGGTCAATTCAGCCATATAAGACAACTGGGACTTGTCTGAGTGCTCAGGTTATAGAAAGGTCAAGCAGAAAAGAAATACCAATAACAAAATCGACCCCACCTCTCCAGTTTACCAGGCTTATACTGACAGTTTGGCTCTGCTTCAGTGCTCTCTCAAAGGGACAACTGGGGAATTTGACAGAGTCCATTCAGCATTCACACTGGATAAACTGCGCACATCCCCTTAAGTAGGACTTTAACAGACAGTATCACTCTAGCAGACATGCACCCTGAAAGTCTCATTCTCCCAGGTTGGTCTTATTCTTTCTGCAGAAGGAAATCCATCATGCAGACCCTTGGGTTTCATTGCCACTTTTATTTGGCTGTAACTATGTATCACATTTTCACTTTTGCAGAAGTTGATACCTCTGTTTATGTATTCACTTTCCAGTTATCTTGGAAGTATTAAATATAATAATTTGGCAACAAGGTCCATCATTTTTTTTCAAAGTGGAACTTTAATTTGTAATTTTGCCTCTACGCCACCTCTAACCCAAAAAAAATAATAACGTCCATTTTTATACAGTGCTACCAAGTTTTAGAAGCTCAAAAGTAACGTTATGCCTGTTCTCCCATTTTTTTGTGACACAGATAAAAGATCTCAGTTAAATCTAAGTGTGGAACTTTAATTTGGTAGCTGTTTACTGGAACTGTCAATGTGAGGTCCAGTCAGATGTTGATGCAAAAGAAAGTGGGAATGTACTGGCCTGCTCAGCAACACCAGAAGTCTGGAAAACCAAGGAACGCAACTACATCTGATGATCATAGGAATTATTAAACAGATCATTTGGACAGATGAAACCAAAATGTACTCGTACCAGAATGATGGAATGAGAAAAGCATGGAAAAGGAAAGAAACGGCTCATGGTCTGAAGCACACCACATCATCTGTCAAACATAGTAGAGGCAATGTTATGGCATGGGTATGTATGGCTGGCAACAGAACTGGGTCACATGTGTTTATTGATGATGTGACTGCCGATAGAAGCAGCAGGATGAAGGTACACAGCTATGCTCTCTGCTCAGATTCAGCCAAATGCTGCAAAACTGATCAGACAGCGTTTCAACTGTGCAAATGGATAATGACCCAAATCAAACTGCAAAAGCAACCCAAGAGTTTCTCAGGGGGGAAGACATGGAATGCACTCTTCAATGGCCAAGTCAGTCAGTTGATCTCAACCCAAAAGAGAATTGCTTTTCAGTTACTGAAGATGGCACTGAAGACTGAGAGATCCACACCGCAACTGGAACTACAGCTGAGGGTGGCTGCAGTAAAGGCCTGGCAGAGTGTCTCAAGGGAGAAAGCATAGAGTTTGATGTCCATGTGTTCTAGAATTCAGGCTGTCATTGACTGCAAAGCATTCCAGTCCCAGTAATGAAAACAGTCCTTATATTTAAAAATGTTACTTTGTCCAAATAGTTTTGAGATTATCAACAGCTGCTCTTCAGTCACATCTTGACTGTTTGATTTAAAATCCAGTTCAGTGGTGTACAGAGAAAAAATATAAATCCTGTAATTTTCCAAAAACCTTTGTACCCAACTCTATTAATAACCAAATAATACATGGACATAAATCCATTTTGTTGTGTAGATCACTTTATCACATTTAAATCCAACCTTATATTTAATTATGCAATATGGTAAACAGAATTTGTATACATATTTTCTGCACTGAAACACTGACCAGCAGTGAGTACAATAATCTGCAGCATCATTTAAATGTCAAACCATTCATAATTCTATCACCTTTCAAATAGACGATGAGTTAAGGATTTTCTCTTATGAATCCTCAAAATAAATGACTGAAAAATAGATTTCAATGTTAAGTAATTGAACCAAATCTGAAACTCAGTTCAGCAGAGGTAGTTACACCTGTGATTACTGACACTCAAGTTTAAATCTGGTGATCATTTGAATAAAATTGAGTACACCTGTGATTTACAATTAGTCTAATTGCATTAAAAATGACTTTCAGAACCTGTGCTTCAACAGCGTAGCACTGAAAAACAGCCAGGTGAGTGCTTCAGACTTGGCACAGTAAATTATGAGTGGGAATGAGAATTTATGTAAGAACTCAAAGAGAATGAAGGGCCATGCTCTCATGTAAACTTCAGCATCTACACACAGCTTGGAAATATTCGGAAAATACTGTCTTGAAGAAAGTCCAAGGGAAAAATCATATATAACACTAACATTTGCATGAGAACATGGGGGGAAAAAAATCTGGTGATTAGTAGGAGCATATCCTTCAGGATAAGACTAAGATAAATTGTTCAGGTCAGAAGGGGTCCAGCATGTTGGGTATAAATCTGGCCAGGACTAACACAGTGAACGCATACTCCAAACTAAAATTTATAATACTAGCTGACAAGACAACTCCCACTCTCCAAAAGCTCAGGTGAACTGAAATATCCCACTGTGATAATAATCCAAAAGCGCGTTCATTTTCTTAACCACTTATTCGAGGTTATAGAGGGCTGACACGCTACCAAAAAGAGCTTCTGAAAAGGAATAAAAAATGAAAAATATGACCTGGCAAGGTTCCTTAACCTGAATCTAATGTAACACCTTTGGGGTATTTTAAAGATAAAGGTGGACCAACCTAACCCCTCCAGCAAAGAGAAGCTTAAAAAGAACATCTACAATGTCAGAGCACCGCTCCAGCAATCTGTGCAAAACGGGGCATGTAGTCCACGCTGAGAAGGATGCTAGTTTTTAAGTAATAAAAAATAAACATATTAAAAAATGTACTTGCATTTTTTTTACTGCAACTCTTAGGTTGTTATTTTGAATTTTATATAAGAGCAAATACTCTGCAGTTCCACAGTGTATGATCACACAGTATTGTGCCAGCAGTGCGTTCCTTCGTTAATTTGGCTTGTCAGTTGTAAAGAGCGTTTTAATTCATAACAGCATCACTACTCTCTGCAATGTTTCATCAGATGAGGATGTTTTTCTCTCAGCAGAGAGTTAGTGACATAGTCAGAAATATCCTTCTAAGCTCTCCTAATAACATTCTCGAATGGAGTGGGCCCTCCTTGGGGTGCAGTGAAATCTGGGTAATGTGCTGTTTTTGGCTTATGTTTGGGCTGATACATACTAAGAGACGGATGAATACAAGTTTATGTTTACAGGCTTCTGAGACTCGCAGAGGAAAACACATAACTGCAGACACTGCTGTATTGCTGAGTGACTTAGCTTATTGACAAGGTACTTGGCATCAATTTAACATGCATAAATGTGTATGTAGGCAAGAGTGAGAATACATTACAACCCATTTACTGCATTATTGGTCATGCAATAGCATCATTTAGCGTACACTGTGACATCACTACATCTCTTGATTTTAGTTTTTTATCCAACTTGTTTTTTATGTAGTTCTTTGGTCAGATTCATTAATAAATTATTAATGCTGGAAAAAAAATGGTTCAAGGCTACAAAAAGTAGTTTATGAAATTACATCACATCAAAGTCAAAATAAAATAAAATAAAACAACAGAAAAGTTATCTATATTTTTTATATCTAACATACAGTGTTTTGTATTGTCCATTGTCTAACCAGTCCTTGTGTGGCTGTCAGCGCTCTGCACTAAATCATAAATCTTCACACTAATTTAGCAAAAGCAAACTAGCTCTTTCCAGATCTTTTCTTTCCACATTTTGTCAGCCAACTTCTCCATAAGTAGGTTAAACTTTATAACTGCACGACTGTGAGACTTGCTGGAGGTTAGGTGGAGAGGTGGTGATGGATGGTGCCTTCAAGACGCTTTGAAGGGTCAACAAATATCAAAGAAAAAAAAAATAGTGTTCCATACTAAATCCTGGCATTCTTTCATTTTATTAATTTCTCTTTATATCTCTTTTGTATGCATTGATTTTTTCCACGTACTTGCATATTTTCCTTCTGACTTTATCTGTCCCACCGTCCTTCACTTTCTCTCTCTCAGTTATAACAGTGACTTTTCCCTTAACCAGATCTGATTACACTGAGCCCCCTTTTGTGATAACCTTTTACTTCAAATCGACCCAACCTCCTGACCTACCCTGCTTTTCGGCTCCTATTTGGATCTACTGTTGTGATTAAAATGCTTCCTGGCAGCTAGAGCTTGCTGAGCAAAGTGTCTTTTTTTTTCCCTCTGCACCATGCAAAAGCAATTCAGCATTTCTCTCCTGCTTTCACCTTCCTACTCATTTTCTTCCCCATTGTTTTCTCCCCTGTTATTTCTTATTGCTTATTGAGAGTGCACTTTTCATGAGCTCATTGTTTAATTCTTTTATCAGTGCTCTCTCTCTGTCTCTCTCCTTCTTTTGCTTTAAACTGTGTCATTCTCAAGCATCTCCAAGCTTTTTAATAAGTACAGATGTAACACTCCAAGGCACTAACAAAATATGCAGTTTGTAACAGGATAATGGCAATAAGTGCTGTGACTCCAAATCTGTCACACACAGTGATATTTAATATCTGGCAGATTTATTGGACTTTTGTAGCAGACCACTTTAGCTTATTTTGTGTTTTATAAAGCACGCAGGGGCAAATACAGACGTATTCACACAGTAAATGAGTCATTCACAGCATTGCAGCCAGGTACACGGGGGCAAGGAGAATCTAGACACCCACATGCGCATAAATGTGCATGCAATGTCAGTCATGATCTCTGGCCCTGTGGCTATCAGGTCAAGCCTTTCTCCTTCAATATATTAGCAATATGTCAAGGTCACACACATGCGACACATACGCACAGCCCTGCACACAAGTGCATGCACACACAAATTTCAGATGATGGCAATTTGTTCTGCCACCTTCCATGGAGACAAGTGTTTGCATAGCAATCAGGCGTCCAGACACTCAGGGGCACAGGAGCACAGGCAGCTACTTGTGTCAACTGGAAAATGCCTGTTAGTGAATTTCGTCTGTTTTGTTTATGATGCAAATGTCTCAGCTGCGTGTATTTAAGTTTTCCTTCAATCGTAGTTAAATTGGACTAAGAAAAAAGTCTCAGCAGGGTTTTTTGTTTTGTTTTTGTTTTTACGTGCAAGCATTTTTACACAGTTTCTGACATAGGCTTGAACCTGTCTCTACTGTAGCTTATAGCATTAGACAGAATCCTTCCCCCATTCCACCCCAGCAAAGGAAAATGACTGCAGTAGTTTGGATGTATGCGCTCAGCAGCAGCCACAATTGCAGTTTCACATTTGACCTTTTTGAGTATAAAATGGTATGCTTACAGTAGCAGTTTGAGTAATGCATATAGCAAAAACACACTGTGTTATACATATTTCTGCTACACATCCATCCACAGTCACCCTGAAATAACTTTCCAGTGGAAAACCCTCGGTCCTCTGTTCCTCTGTGCTCTCTTGGTGATATCATCGGGAGGATATTGGTTGCTGGCTCTGAGAGTGACTTCATGATGTTTGCAAACACTGAATAAACATTTTTGTACTAGGAATCCACAGGGTGTGTGTATGTGTAGGAGTGTGGTTATGGTGTTGCACCACCGCTCTAAGCCACAGAGCTTTTTCCCAGATGTCAAATACTTTTCCAGGGTGCGCTTATGTGTTATAATGGTAAGCCGTGGTGTTGATTTACTTGCAACTTGTTCACTTATTCACCTTTTAAAGTTCCATTTATGGGGAAAATTACATATGTTTCACACAACGTAATACTATATAGTTACTGTTTTGTTCTGTCATATTCGCCAACGACATTTCTTTTTAGAAAGGAGAAAAGGAGACAATTTAAAGGGCAGCAGAAAGCTTCACTGAGGTCTCGCCAACACCAAAAGTCAAAGGTTAAAAAAAGAAAATGAATTGTGCTGCAAAAATCAAACCTGAGCTTAAATAAAAAAGTAATTAGCATTAAGGTATGTTTAGTATGAGTTATGATCACCAGAAACTAGTTAAGGTTCAAAGTACACTACAATACCATTCAGTTCAATTTATATAGCACCAATTCACAACAATTGTCACTTCCATGTGCTTTGGGGGCGATTGTGGCTCAAAGAGTTGGCAGCTCGTAATCGGAAGGTTACCGGTTCGAGCCCCGGCTCCGACCATCTCGGTTGTTGTGTCCTTGGGCAAGACACTTCACCCGTTACCTACTGGTGGTGGTCAGAGGGACCGGTGGCGCCAGTGTCCGACAGCCTCGCCTCTGTCAGTGCGCCCCAGGGCAGCTGTGGCTACAATGTAGCTTGCCATCACCAGTGTGTGAATGGGTGGATACAAAAACACGCCATTTACTTTATATTGTAGGCTACATATGAAACAACAGTCAAACCCTCATGTGTTGGAAAAGCAAACTAAATCTTAGAATGATGCAGAATTTTTTTAATTTATTTTTTAAAAATATCTTCAATATATTTTACTTAATGTAGAAATATAAAACTTAATGTTAAAATTCCTAATCACGAAATTAAGAACAAATGAACCGTTACACTCAATACACACTTTATCCCCAAAAGGCAGCACTCAACCTTTGATCTTGTTTCTTGTGTTAATGAGTCATTATACAAAATGGGATCGAGAGGAAATGCTGTTGCTATGTCAGCGAGTTGAGTTGTTTACTTGTTTGAAACCTGACTGTGGATGGAAAGACCTTGTCTGGTGTCTGGAGCTGATCACAGGTTGTGAAGTGTCGAAATGACAGGGTGGAGCATTGAGTGAAAGAACTGGTCTGAGTGGAAAGAGACTCTCTAAAGTCACTTAGAGAAAATGACTCCCTATATAACCACTCTGAAAATGACTGTGCCACATGCAGGTCACATTCTACCTTCATGTCTTTCATTTTTAAAATATTTTTGAGTTTTATTGGTTTATTGGGACTTTTGTTTAAGAGTTCAGAGTTTTAAGAAATCCTTGACTTTATTAAATGCTTGAAGAACCAATGATCAAAAACTGCTCATACAAATGAAAGGTAATTAGTATATATGGTTAGGAAATGCCTCTACATATTTAATGAAAAAGTTATATGATGGCGATTTTAGTGTAATGTCGACCTATGCAATGAAAAACACGTTCGGCTATTTAACAAGTCTTTGAAGCAGCATCACTGCAAACAACGTATCACACAACGAACCACCGACAGCTTCAGCATGAGCATATATGTGAATAACCTCCTAGGACCAGGCGTCCACATATGTGGACATCACATTTTGGGTTGTCTAGACTAAAATACTAAATTGTGCTCTACAAGGGGCTGATATCCACTTACAAGGACATTATACTGACACTGTTCTATCGAAATTTTAAACAAATATATTCATATGTGCATCTCATTGTTCTCAGAAACAAAAATTAGGTAAAAAAAAATCTGTAATTCTCGGGTCCCGATATGCCCAAATATCAAAGAGAAATTAAAAATTCATGCCATGGAAGAGTTCGGGTCTTAGGAGGTTAAAATACAAAATA
>VUQR01005620.1:12610-29681 GCA_015108515.1 Hemichromis elongatus
AGGTAACATTAAACAGCCTATACTTTAAAGTTTACAGGGCTATACTCTGTGCTCAGACACAGCCAAAGGCTTCAAAACTGACCAGAGAGCAGTGCAGATGGAGAATGACCCAAAGCATACTGTAAAAGAGTTTCTCAAGATAAAGAAATTGGATTTTCTCCAACATGATCCTAAATAATAATAATAATAATAATAATAATAATAATAATAATAATAATAATAATAATAATAATAATAATAATAAACTGAATGCAGAAAGACCTACAGAAAAAAGCAACTACAGGTGACTGCAGTTAGATCTAGCAAAGAGACTTTAGGGATGAAAGACAATATTTAGTGATATGTGTTCTAGACTTAAGGTTTAAACAAAGATGCAAAGTTTTTTTTTGTTTGTTTGTTTTTTTGTATGTTTTTTTTTTTTTAATATCCAGGTAGTAAAAATTGTCTTTTGATTTCTTTTAGTTTTTTCCACTCATGTTGAACCTCTGGAAATGGGAGACTGTGAAACAAATTGCTGAGAATAAGAGTATGTTGAGAAGGTAGAAGGAGCACCTGAAGAATGAAGAAAACTAGAGAGAGAGGAGGAGGACTGGAGGAGAGTTAGTGAATACAAAAATACAGAGTATCAGTAAGGATACCTACAAATACAATGGAGAGTGGAAGTTGGTCTGGGTGGCGTGCATGTGGTGGTATGGAGATTTAAAGGAGACTTTATCCACATTAACACAATTTTGGAGAGTGAGAGGATGTCTGGGGAACAGAGAACTCTTTCAGTTCCTTAATGAACTAACATTCTTTCCTTTTTAACTTCCACCACTTAATCATTGTCTCTGCCTTCACTCACTTCATAATCCTGCCATACTGCTTAGCTACGTTGGCCCCAACATCATCTTGCGCTCCCCTGTCTCTTTCAGATTGCACTTTTTCCATTAGATGTGGTCCTTCTTTGTGCTCCTTATCACCATACTCCAACACTCAAATAACCCCCTTTGAGCCAGCCCCAGGTGGCAATAGGAAGAAAAAAAACTCCCTTTTAAAAAGTAAGAAACCTCCAGCAGAACCAGGCTCTGGGAGGAGCAGCCATCTGCTGCATGGGAGCAAGGTTGAGACTCATGATCCTGTCTGATGTTCCTCACCTCGATAACACCATTCACCCTTTCTTCCTTCAAAATTACGCCTGGTAGAACAGTTTCACTCTATCTCAACTGCTCCTGGCTTTGCTACCTGTTCTTCAGAACACACAACATACCTGCCTTCCGTCTCTCTGTTGAGGAATCCTTATTGGTAGTAAAATGTGGAACATTTTTAATGTTCAGCCTGATGAGTGCACTTTTGCTGTTTAGAGCATTCTTCAAAACTGCCATCCTGAATCACATCTGTTTCTTGTAAAGCCACAGGTCCCACTTATGTGGGCAGTTATTTTTATTATGAACTAGCAGATGATCACCCATGCAGTGCACTGTTAAAGCTCATCTGGTTTATTCACAGGTGTGGTGTGGTTGGTGGGTTGGTTGCAGGGGAGGAGTGGAGCAGTGGGTTTAAGGTGTTTAGCGGTTTTCACAGCAGCAGGTGAGCATTTCAGTAGCAGCCTGACAGGAGAAGAGCTGTTGGAGCAGAGCACTGTAGTCAGAGCTGTGTGTGCTGGAAAAGGCAAAGCGCTAAGAGCAGACTGTGTGACTGTGCGAAAATTAAAAAAAAGAAAAAGAAAAATGCAACACACTGAGTTGTATGAGGTCATTTTGGGTTACAGTGGTTCTGAAATCCAGGCACCTGGTATTTCAGAGCCCCAGCCCATGCAGCCAGTAGAAGAGCTGGCTCAGATGGTTGATGAGCTGGCTATGGGGATGCATAAGGAGCAGGCGGCAGTGCATTGGAAGCAACACACTCCAAGCGGCAGATGCAGGTTTTACAAAACCTTGTTGCTCTGTCTGGGTCCTCATCACCGCCGCTCCCCCCCCCCACTAAAGCTACAATGGCTGCAGGCTGAGGAATGGGCTCGCCGGTTGCTCCCGCTGCTGTCCAGGGAAGCCCAGGTGGCTTCCCAAACATCAAGTGAGCTATCCTAGATCGGCTAGGTCTGTGCCCCAAAGAGACCGGTCCTGGCTCCATGAAAGGCGGCCTTTGGACCACTTCCACCAGCTCTCCGGGATGTGTGGGCAACCGGGGCACCTCTGCCGGGACTGCCTGTTATTGGAGGTGGGACAGGTGTTCCGCATCGCCTGCCCTTTGACGCCCTCCTCAGGTTCAGAAGAGATGCCAGGCTGTGGTGGATTCAGGCTATATGCAGGCCCTGGACCACCAAATCCTGGTTCTCCCGGGGGCAGAGTGGGTGGAGGTGAAGTGTGTGCATAGGGACATTCATGCACCCCTTAATTTTGGGGGCAGATTGGCCCCGGTTCGGTAGACTAATGGGACAGTGTCTTGGGTGCGTTCACAGCCAGTAGGGACATGCAAGGCCTGTGCTGTGCTCAGCAGTGATGCGGGGCCATTTGACACGGCTCCAGGGAGGAGGAAAAGGAGCCGGCGGGGCCTTCCTGGGAGACCCCACCAGTTCCAGTAATTCACTCCACGGAAGATTTTCCACTGGAGCAGTCCCATGATGACACCCTACGCTCAGCCTTCAACCTGATGATGAGAACTGATGGTCAGATTGTGTGCCCTAACGCAGCGTTGACATTTCCACATTTTGTATTGATTAAGGACATATTTTAACGAGTGAGCCGCAAGACTCACACAGAGGAAGAACATACCCAGTTGTTGGTGAAGCCACCAAGTAATGATTTTCTAGGTGGCCTATTACAACCCAGTGGCTGGTTACATGGAGTATGACAAAACACTGGTGGATGTGTGCTGGCGCCTTGCCCTGAATGTCAGCTGGTTAACCAGCTGGCCATACCAAAAGCGCCTTTGTGCCCATTACATTAATGGAGGTCCCCTTTGAGCCCATTGGCATGGACCTCATTTGGCCATTTCACCAGAGTGCATGTGGATATTGCTTCGTAGTATTTCTGGTGGATTATGCAATTTGGAATCTGGAAGCAGTGCCACTGCAAAACATTTCTGCTAAAAGTGTGGAGCAGGCGCTGTTTTAGGTCATCTCCCAGGTCAGCATCCCAAAAGAGATTCTGACTGAGCAGGGCGCACCACTGATGTCTTGCAAATTGTACAAATTACTGGGCATTAAATCTGTTCAGACCAGCATCTACCACTGTCATACTGATAGGCTGGTGGAGCAAAGTCCATGATTTTTAGGTTAATTCACGAGGATGAACACAATTGGGATCGCTGGCTTGACCCTTTATTTTTTGCAGTGCAGGAAGTGCCCCAGGCCTCCACAGGATTTTCTCCCTTTGAGTTTCTGTTCGGCAGAAAGCTGCAACATGATGGAAGAAAACTGGGAGGAAGGTCCAACCCCAGCGAAAAACAAGCTTCAATACTGTGTACGGTGCCGGTGCAGGGGAGGCGGAAGCACCATCCACAATCGCCAGCTTAAAGTGTGGGCTAACTCTTGGGTTATTGTTGTTGTTGATATGTGTCAGGCTGTGAGCAGCGGAGCTGCAGATGACTATCGGTGTACAGCAACCAGGAGAATAAAGAACAACAAACAAAATTTAAAAAAAGGCAAAATGCAACCTATTGAACCCATCATCGTGTCGGGTCCTTTTGGGTTCAATAGTTTAAACACAGAGAGAAAAAGGCAATTACCAGAGCTGGCATTTTGGCATTTGAGTCCCAGTAGTGGTGATCATTTACTGCAGGTTCCCAGGGTGCACACACATGCATAAACATGCTTATGGTTTGCTGACAGGTTAGTGTCACACAGAAAGGCATTAACTAAATTAATTCAATTTTAATGGTCATAATGGACATAGAATCTGGTTACAATGAGCTTAAAAAGTAAACTGTTATGAAATTCTATGTTTTGTGAGTCCTGAAAAGGTTTCTGCGTTTAGCAAGGTAAGCATCGCACACTGGTGTTGATGCATGCTCAATGAACCAGATAAGGAAATCCGAAAAGGTTGATTCTCTTTATCTGGACATAAGGTATGCGTTTTATAAATGTGTAAAAAGATAATGTGCAGCTTGTAGCATGGAGCTCCTTTAGTGGGCAGGAAAATGAGAAAATATGTCTGTGAAGGTTCTCAGTCATCCAGGTCATTTTCGTCTAAGGAGCTGTAAGGAAAAGGCGTCTGGACTTCTTTAGTTTGCTTGAAGACGTTTCACCTCTCATCCGAGAAGCTTCTTCAGTTCTAGGGTCAAATGGTGGAGAGTCCCATATTTAAGCCTTGTGGGAGTGTCCCTCGTAGAGGGACAATGGCCCCTTACTGATCCTCTACCTAATCACACGAGGTGTGAAAACGGGTGCGGGTCTCAATCAGCCATGGTTTCGGGTGAACGAGTTCACTTGGCTGATTGAGACCCGCACCCGTTTTCACACCTCGTGTGATTAGGTAGAGGATCAGTAAGGGGCCATTGTCCCTCTACGAGGGACACTCCCACAAGGCTTAAATATGGGACTCTCCACCATTTGACCCTAGAACTGAAGAAGCTTCTCGGATGAGAGGTGAAACGTCTTCAAGCAAACTAAAGAAGTCCAGACGCCTTTTCCTTACAGCTCCTTAGACGAAAATGAGAAAAGTTCTTTATAGATGTCTGCTTCATTTCTAAATGGGCTGTAATTACATCAGAGACAATACATGTGAAAAAACAAAGGTAGCAAAGAGTTCAAGTTCACACAAATACATTACATGTATTTCAGGTAATGTATTTACCTTTACATCATCAGAGAATATTGAGACACAGAGCAGCAAGGACAAAAGAAATGCTGAGTGAGAATAAAAAGTTTGCAGACTGCTGCTGCTGTCACTTCCATCATCCCTGTGTGAATTTGTGGCTCGTTTGTAGTCTCACCTACTCTGTTAGTAATTACTGAAAGGGTAAGAGAGTGGGAATTTTTGATAAGGAACGAATCTGATTCTGATGTCTGCATACTCCACGAGATGAGACACTCACACCTGGAGTCTGTACCCCTGCCAGTTGGGACAGATCGCCTGCAATGCAGTAAACAGCTAATGCAGATATACTATAGTGTCCCAGTAGCACATGCGCACACGCACACAGGCATAGACGAAACAGAGCAAGCACATGGAATCAGAAGCAGAGACTTACTCATGCATTTATCTCCATGCATCTTTTAATATACATTTTTTATGCGCCCACAAAAACATAATCATACGCTCAACTAATTTGTCCACAAAATAAAAGTTGCAAATTGTCTGGAATTACGAGTGGGTTGAGCTGCAGTCAGACTTTGGAGGCCACAGTGGATGTTGCCCAGCCCCACAACACTCAGTGTTACTTCAGCTCACTGAACTGAGCTCATTTAATCACGCTGTGATGTAGAAGACGAATGCGTCCTACTCCTAAAGTATTGTAAGAGAAAATAAAATGCTTCCCACATATGGCTGAATTGTCTTACTTTTCTGCATAAGTTAACATGTAATAAAAATTATTATTTTTTGCATAGTGTGCAAGTGTGCTATGTGGTTAAATCCTGCCTTAGTTCCAGTGTGCTTTTTGTGTTTTCCATATTTTGTTCTTTTTTTTTTTTCTAATTTCTGTTCAGATCCAGAGTGACTGGGAAGACAAAGTGGCTCAGTGAGAGGAAGTGTGAGAGAGCAAAAGGGTGAGAGAGGGAGGTGCAGGAGGAAAGACCTTGGTGGGAAGCAGAGGGCATCCAGGAAAACATCAATGAAACTCAACTGATGAGGGCTAAAGCTGTGCGAGAGCGAAAAACCTTGACTTTGACGAAGAGTTGGGCAAAGATATAGACGACTTAAAAAAACAGACAGCGAGAGACGGAGCGGGATGAGAGAGTGATGGAGTGAGTCTGAGAGGTGGGGTAGGCAGAAAGAGTGATAAAGACTTATGACGGGGTGAGAGCATACATACACAAAGGCAGAGAGCGATAGTCAGAGATGGATAGGTGACACAAAGAGACAGAGATGTTCATTTGGATGTCTATCGGTGACGTGGTCACTGTTTGTCATTACTGACCGTAACCTGAGGCACTCAGTGTGCCCCGCTTCAATCTCGTGTTATAATCTTTGTGTGTGGGTATTGTAGCCATTTCATTGCACTGGCAGCTCTCAATCTGTATCTGTCCATCTCTGACAAACGAACCAGTATCTTATTTTTTTTAAATGAAGGCCAATGATCTATGTTTTCACTCCTATATTCTCACTCACTTAGAACTTTATTTTCTTTTGAAAACAAGATCAAACTTGATGTCAACACCTGACTCCCACATTACCCACAATGCAGCCTTATTACAAAAAGTTTACTTTGATATAATAGTGTGTCATGATAATAGTGGTTAATGTAGCCTTGATTCTGGAGACCCTTGATGAAAAGTAGCTACACAGGTCTCCACAGACACATATACACAGACGCACACTAATGGATTTCTTATTGTTTGCATTCTTTGGACCCAACAGTGATTCAAGTGCCTATTTGAGGCTAATTTACCTTTTCTAATTCTTATTTGAGTTTTGTTACTTGTTATTTCTGAAAGATGTTATCCTTTGCATTGGGTTCTCTTTTTCCTCAAGTTAATACTTGTTTTACTATCTGCTTTGAGTTTCTGCTTTAGTGTAGTTCCATAAATTTAAAAGATTAGAAGTCTTGTTTATTTTCTGATGCTCTATGTGTTTTCCTTATCAAGCTTACTGTATTCCTCTTCATGTTGAAGTTAATTCCCTTAGTGTTTTCTTTCTGTTCCTTCTGCCTCTTCTCTTTGTTCTCTTATTTGTCTTTGTTCTACTGTGTCCAGTTATCTCCGTCCTCTGTTGTATCTTACTTCCTGTATTATTTTATAGCTGTTTTTCCTCTGGTTTTTGTACTAATTTAAACTTCCCCACATCCCTTTTGTAATTATCACGTCTGTTAGAGAAGAGAATGCAGATCCAAATGCAGACAAAGAGATGGAGGTGGGTATTAACAAAAAGCGAGTCTTAATTTTTGGCTGCACAAAACACCACAAAACAAAAGGCAGAAAGGGAATGAACAAAACCTAAACTGGAAAAGCTAACCATGAAACATGAAACCTGAAACATAGACCTAAAAAACCTGAAACCTAGAAACACAGCGGAACAACAGCAGAAGAAAAGGCAGACAACCTAATGAGGAACACAGGAACACAGAATTGCTGTGTCCAAATTCAGGGGTAGCATGCTTTAAAGTCTGTAGGCAATGACGTCTCAGCGACGCAACGAAGGCTGTCTAAATTTGAAGAATGCTCCAGATGCAGTGACAAATGCCTCCTCCTTTTCCCCAGATTTGAAAGATGGTGTATCCTTCATGGCCCAACATATCCCAGGATTCATTACGAGTCGTCGGGAGAATTTTTCTCATAACAATCGCTGGAGAAGCGGGAGTTAATGAGGGAGAGGAATACACTTTAAAATGTAAGTGTATGATATTCTGGTGGTACAAAAGTTACATTTTTATAGCAGTCGTGTTGTTAAGCTTTGGGCATTTGCTTATGGTTATTTTTTAATTGATATTATTTTTGCAAAAAATGCCCCTAAACAAGCTTGTATGGTGTGTCCCGCGATTTTTCATGTATTGCCGCTTACATACAGTTAATTTTGATTTTTTCTAATTTACCTTTTGGTGATAGGTTTAAGGGAACAAAGACCAAACGGCTCAATTTATCAAAATGAGAGGAGAAAACGATGACCTCTTCACTGGGGTGAAGAATTTAGCCACTGTGGCATGGAGGTACAAGAATAAATCCATTTACACATCATATTCTTCATAAACTTTTGGATTTGGATGAATGTCCTTTCCATGGTTTTCTCTCTTCTCTTATTTGTTGTGGCTGATCAGGACAATTCTGGAGAAGATGGGCTTGCAGGGAAAGTCATCCCCTTCCAGGCCACAAAAAATGGGATAACTTAAAGAAAACACAAAGTATGTTTGAGTGTTATCAAGAAGATAATTCTTAAGAACACAAGTTAATAAATGTACAATTACTAAGAGTTGTTGTGTTTTTTTTATTTGTCTACTGTCATTTTTGATTTTCTCTGCCTTTAGGATTGCAAGTATCCAGGGTTAGGAGAGGGAGTCCGTGGGAAGCCCACTGCTGCTACATGGCCCTGGTTTGGATGAGGTGATAGGACAGAGGCCTTCCATTAGGCCTCTCGTCCTAATTTCCTCTGTCACTGTTACGTTCCCTCAAAAGGGTCCAGGCAATGTGAGGGAAGTAACAAGAAGTGTCCGGGTCAAAAAGAGGAGACAGAGACAAAATGGTTAAATTAAAGATTTTTATTAAAGCTTCTATTAATAACTAAACTAAACTAAATGAGACGGGCAAGCCGCTATCATCATTTAAAGAAACAAAACTCAAGTGTTGGTCAGTGAACTGAAAAGTCAAAAGAGATGGGTGACCAAACAAACACACAGCTCACTAGCTGCAACCACTCACATGACACCTGGCACCAGCTCACCTTTCTCTGCCTTTTAAATCGCTTTATTCGCTGATGTGAATCAGCTGTGCCATGAAAGAAAGTTGGCACCTAAGGCAGGAGAGATGGTAGGCCACGCCTACCTCAGAATCTCAGAAGGAGGCCCTGCTAGGGCCGTAACAGTCACTGAGGACACTCCAGGGCCAAGCGCAGCACTGGGCGACCAAAAGAAAGCGATAAGAGACGCGACTGAGAAACAGATGAAAAAACATGACGACAGAACTAAACCTACACTAGAGATGTGAAACACTAAACATGGAAGCCACAAGAACAACACCTAAGAACTAGAAATCACACAGAACTAAAGAACATAGAAGCTAGAAGCACAAAAGACTAACCCCTGGAAAACACTAAATCAAACAATATTAAATAATCCAAAACATAAACACTGTGTCACCAGACCCAGGACCATGACAGCTCTTCAGCTGTATATCGATTATTATTAGCATATATTTGAAATGGGTCATGCTTATTTAAACTTCCGTCCACAGTTGTGTGTCAGATTTGTAGTCCTTTATGCAACTTTGTCATTTGAAAAATAAAAAGAATGAATGCATGACTCACAGTACACAGGCAGTCTGGGGAAAGTAGTGACCCATTAAAAATCACGGCTATGTTGAAACACATCTGAGTGACATGCATTAAAGTATCAGACTCTGGGCTACGGTCCAGATCTGAGTCACCAAAAAGATTTAAAACCGTTTTCAAATTATGGTAAAACTGGCATCCAAAGCTATTAAAAGAATAGTGTTGCAAAATCCTTCTTATTAAAAGCTCTCCAACAAATAACAGGATAAAACAGTGACTATCACACAGTGGGTCACTTCTCTGGGAGAAAAAAAGAGAGAGAGAGAAACAGCAGGGTAATATTTTGTAACATTAGCTTATAATGTAGAATGTGCACTGCAGTCAGCAAAAGCAGCAGAGGGGAAACTAGGAGAGAAAATACAGTCCCTCTGAGAGAAAAAAAAAGAAAAAGTTCGAAACCCCCACTGTAATAAAATGCAGGAGATGAGTTGATGGGGAGATGCAGAGGTGAGAGGGAGTGGCAGGGAGGGTGATGAAAAGCAGAAAATGATTATGGTGGATGTCTTATCATTCATATTCTTCAGTAGCTTTATTCCCACCCCCAACCATGTCCTAACACAAAGGTCTATCCTTCACTGGAAAGGAGGTTGTGCCTGGGTGTGAGTGCTTAAACTATTCCAGAGTAAGAATGCACTTGTGCATTTGTGTGTGTTGTTGCATGAATGTGATTTGAGGATTCTGTCAGTAATACAGACTGTCCTGAAAATCACTTCATTAATCTGGAGTGATGTACATTCATCTTCTGGATTCTGGCTCCTTTTTAATACTCAGGGTGTGTGCAGGCTGACAGAATGCAGACACATAGTCTGCTGCCTCAAAAGGGAGAGCATAATCGGTGAAGGAGACAGAGAGCATGGGAGAATGACAGGAAAAAGAAAGGAAGACAGGTCAAAGATAGCTGACCTGCGCTCAAAGTCAGAGTGAGTGTTACAAAGGAAGGGAGAGGAAAGAGGATTGGAAGGGAAAGAAGAAAAGAAAGAGAGACGAGACAGATGGATAAACAGGAAGATTAATGCAGACAACCTAACAAGACTTAACTTAGCAAAAGATGACAAAGACAGAAAGAAAATAGAGACAGAGTTAGCAGGCGAGGAAAAGAATGATGGTAGAGCGGAGAAAGACAGATGAGACAAGCTGAGAAAAGAGATGACATATTGCTGTATATAAAGGTGGCAACAGCTGGCGTAGTGTGCAGTTGTCAGGGCCTTCACCATGCTGGAACAGTAAAGTTCCCTGCCAATGCATCCTTGAATAGCAATGGCTAAAGACAGACTGCCAATATAGGCCACTGAATGGCTAGGGCTAAAGAAAGACCCAAACAGTAGAGCCATGCAGGGACACAGACAGGGATTTTAAAGGCAAAAGCAGCTGGGGTGTGTTAGTGTGTGGGTACAATCCTCTGGGACACTCTGCCAGGGACAATGTCACCTTAATGTTAGGTAACAGCAGGACAGCAGCTTGTCAGGGTATATATACTCCCTTTACACCTGTCTCACCTAATCATTTATTCTATGGGTTTAATTTACTAAATGCCATATCTGTCTTTAGCTTTATGTTGTTACTGGATCTGATGAAATGGATTCTTTTTTCTTTTGTTTTGGAGAGTTTTTGTGTAATTAAAACACAGACAAAGAAAAGGAAAAATTTAAACCTAGAAGTAAAACGCCCATTACACAACATCAGTCATTTATTATTGATTATCATGTATGTACCTTCACATAAAATAACCATGTAACCTCAGGATTCTGCTATGGGACATATCAAAAATATTATGAATTATAGAACAGCACTCGAGGTAATACACCAGGAAACATATGAAGTAAAGTCTGTACCAAATATTATCCAGATGAATGCATCAAATAACTCGGAACTACTACTATTAAGAAGTTCTGATAATAAAAAAGCAATCCAGCCACCTAAACAAACAGACACCTCCACTGCTCTGGTGGAGGTAGTAACATAAAGTAAAATAGGCTACAAAGTAATATGAACAATCAAGGATTTGTTTTTTAATTAACTAAGCTTGAGAGAGCTATTACAAAGACAGTGTTTCCTTCATCTGACCAAGTCATTTCTGAGACTGTTTCCTGTGGTAGAAGTCTTCAATCTCAGCCTGCTGTGTTCAATGTTTTTCAGCGTAGTTAGGAGCCGAGTTCTGTGTTTTTGAGCCACTCGGACAAGGATTGAGTTGTGTTTTTTGAAGCCAGATATTAAGGAAGCTAAGTTATATATTCCTGAGCAGGCAACCTCTGAGTCTTCTTTTTTTAAGTCTATGCTGACAGTTCCTGAGTCTGTACAGATTGTGTTAGCTTCTGTGTTCCCTGTGTTGCGACAGGCACCCCTGGGTCACTGCTCCAACAGTGGCCTACCTTGACACTGCACAACAAGCAACAAACCCAGAGATGCAGTTTTTTGTTCTGGCTAACACTAATGATCCACAGCATTTTAAGATCATTAAACCTCCCATAGAGGAAAGACCTATAGATATCAGAGCAAGAAATGTTGGTCTTCCAAATGAAGGTTAATGCCATAAGGAGGTTTAATTTGACTTGTGGTGATTTATATAGGCAGTGTCTCTGTGAGAGTGATCTCTTGTTGTTCCTTGTTGATGTTCCTTGTGTTATGTGTTACCTAAGTGGTGTTGGGCTATTTCTCTGGCAGTCAAGCCATTTGCTTTCCAAATCACCCAAAGGTCTGTTGCACTTTGGCTGAATACCATTCATAAATATAATTGTTGCCTTGAAGGTAATTCATCAATCTGACTCTGTGACAGGCCACAGCTCCCCTTTACAGTGTTTGTGCTGATAGTATAAGTGCAGCTGTCCCTTTAATAGTTCTGAAACCTGGTGACATCGCAGGAAGCAGGAAGTAGGAAGTAGGAAGTAGGAAGATTAAGGGAAGTTTACACGTAGCCCAATGACTGCCACGAATCCACATGCATCTGCCCTTTATCCTGCCCTTAATATGTTGGAACTATGTATATGTTTGTTATGTGTTCTAATGTTATTGTATGTTTGTTTGTGTGGAGGGTTTATTTTCATTTTAATTGAATAACCCCCAAACTTGGCCTAGTCCGGATGTTCACCTGAATAGTTAGAGTATAAAGGAAGCCAATTTGCTTTTAGTGGGGTGGTGTTTATGCTGTGTCAACAAGGGAAGTGACCTAAGACCGCTGGCCAAAAGAGTCTTGTTAACTGTATTCCCACACAGGTCACAGCACAAACACAAAAATGGTCCTGATTTTCTTTAGTTTGGATGGTGGTGTGTTTATTGCAGAATACTGTCATACAATGGGTTTACAGAATAGAGAGTGGGTCTGAGCAGCTAAACCATCTATAAGGAACACTATTTGGGGGACTGCAAGGAAAGGTCGGGTGAAACCTTTGTTCTTTAGTTATAAAGAACAAAAGACTCTGGTCAAAGACTGCATACATCATACACCTTCATATTTACTTCAACACTTTGACAGCTTGTCCTTCTGAATTCATCTTTAACACTTCTCTATTGTTCAGAGTATTGGTCAACCGAATGAGTAAAATCAAGCAAATCCTTTTTAGTTAAATGTGATCACTAAGAACAAATCATTTTTGGCCTTGACTGTCATGGTCTGGGTGAGTGGTGCCATAAACACTCATTATTGCACCTGCTGTCCACACCTGGGGGTGATCAAACCAGCAATATTTAAGACCAGAGCTCCCACCTAGTTTTTGCCAGTGCTTGGCCGTCTAATTTGGAAAAGTTTCTGTTTTACTTACCTTGTGTCTCTTTGCGTTCTGGTTTTCCCACAGACCACCATTCCTTCAATCTGGCTATAACCTCACTTATCCGAATGCTGGTCAAATCTGTGAATCTCACACCACTTGCTCAAGCTCTGTTTCTGTTGCCTTTCATTCTCCTTAGATCACCTGATCACCCAGGCTGGATTCATAATCCACACTCACCCCTTCTGGATCCTCACCCAGACCATTCCACCTCTCCCTCCACTGTAAGTAAGCCACTGAAAAGCCATTCAGTTGTCTTACCTCCCCATCACCTCACTCAGCATTCCACTGACATTTCTCTCCCTCTGTTTCAGTGACCTCAGTCCACTGTTTCCAACTCTCGTTAGATTCTTGTCTTGTTTCCTGTGCTTAGTATTTACCTTTTGTCTTTGTAATTAAAGTCTCATTGAAACTTATCAGTTTCCCTCCATCTGCATGTGCATTTGGGTCCATTTTCAAGCACTGGTCGTTGCTGCCATAACACTTGGCCTCGTCAAATTAAAAAATGTTGACCTACAGCACCATTAAAAAGCTGAAGTGTGTGTGTATATATTTGAGCCTGTATGTATACCTCTGATCATGTATAGGATGGAGTATGGAATTATTTTCTTGTTACAAGTCGTGGATGAGATAAAGGTGCAGAACTCAGCAGCCACATGGACAAAGAAGCCATTGCACACCTCCAGCAAGACACTGGTGTGAATCTGGACCAAGCAATCAGAAATTCAGTGATGATCTGGGGAAGTATATTTATGGATGCATAGATGAGATCTTTGAACTTTTTGTTTGGGTCTTGGGTTCATCCTAGAGTGTGACAATAGCTGGCCACATGTGATCAGAGTATGCAGACATGTTCTGGGAGAATAATGAATTTTTTGGTCCATCCAACATCGCCAGATTGCACTTCAGAATGTCCAGGAACTTGGTGATACCCTGGTCCAGATATGGCAGGAGATCCCCAAGACACCATCCGTTGTCTCATTAGGAGCATGCCCCAATTTTGTCAGATGTGCATACAAACACATGTGGTCCATAAAAACTGAGTACCAATTTGAGTTGCTGCAATGAAATAAAAAAAATGGATTAGCCTGCTAAATTTTTTTACTTTGGGGCATCTTTAATTTCAGCCCTCTTTCTATTCATAAATTTAATTTCCATCGTACAATTTGACATGCTTTTGATCTCATGTGTTCCTTTTTTGGCAGTGTATATGAAGGGGTGTCATTCTTAAATAGTTAATATCATACTCTTGACTATTTACATGTATTTTATTTATATCGTGTCATCGTGTTGCAGTGAAGGGACAAAATTACAAGAAATGTTTCCAAAAATGTAAATAAAGTTTTTTTTGAGGTACTCCGGTGTCAGAATCTATCAAACTTCACAGCAACCTCCTTCCAATTTTTACTCTCAGGAGCCAGTGACTAAGACCAGCTGTGCTGAGAGAACTGAGAAGACAGTAATTAATGTAGCTAATTTGAAGAGATAATCAGGCCAGGTACTAGATGAGGATGACCTTTATAGTCTCTCTTTAAGAAAGGGGAAAAGAAAACATCTCCCTGCATCTTCAGAATGCCTGAAATGATGCTGCTGAACAGGATTCTTTTAAGTGTCTATAAGAAACTAATAAAGCCTATACACCCTCTGCTCACACATGAACTAATGTTACCTGGAACACAAGAATGCTGATGCAGGCGTTTGCATTTTTGTCCATATATTTGGTCAAGACAGTGAAAAGCACACTACTTTAGATAGCTGTAGTGTTTAAAGATGTTTCATCCTCCTTGAAAATAAGTCAAACGAGAAAATGATAGACAGCTACATGCTCTGTATATAGAAAATGTATATCACAGGTAGCAGTGTACAAGGGTAAACAGAGCCACTGGGCAACAGAACAACTTGTCCAATTCCTATATGCTTCATACATCAAAGGACCGGCTGACATCACGATATTTTCTGTGTTGCAGAATCTCTTTTAAGTAAATAACACAATGTAAAAAAAATAATTTGCAATGAACAATTCCATGAATTTGAAATGAAAAATAAAAGTGTGGCTCAGTAAAAATTATATTATTACTTTAAGTACAAGTGCAGAGAAAAATGCCCCTCAGTCTGTTGTACTCTTATATATCATTTTTTTATAATTAGTGCAGGTGCTGTTAAAGAATTATGGCCAATTTAATGCTTTAGTTTAATTTAAAAAAAAAAATAGAAAAAGAACATACCCAGCTATAAATTTATTCTGCCATTTAACCCATATTATGAATATATTACTGATGTTCACTGTTAGGGATTTTCACATAAGGTATCAGGTTTGACTGAAGTTCCAATAAACATCACAATCTGCTAAATTTGCAGGATCAAGATGATGTTGTATTACATTTCTGACAAGCATGCATAGTTTCCCAGTTTGCCTTAATAAGGAACTCTCTTCAGGTGCAATTAATTTAAGACTAGCCAAAAGGGACTTTCACAGATTGTTTGAAGAAGCCTCAGTGTATGAAGCAAAATAGACATTTTTACACATCCTATGCAACTACATATCTAGGTAACATTTTGATGCTTGGCAAGTTCATAGTTAGTCCATACAATGAAGTTTGCAAACGAATCTTTGATTAACCTTTAACAACCTTAAGAGCTGCAGGTGATAGTGAATGTGCCACCATGGTGCTTGTTAGAATCTGGGAACATGGGCGTCCCACTACAAGTGACTGATGTCTAAAGGAAATGGATCTTTCTCCACCCCGATGCTCAAGTAAGTTCTTGATTGCTTCCAAGATCTCTTCTGTTCTGCTTCTGAACCACTCTTCTTTTTCCTCATGGCCTCTTTTCCTCTTAATAAGTTAAAATGTGGTAAGTTTTCATATTAATAAAATAGCATGTTAATGTTTATGTTTCATCTTTACTCATGTAGATGTATATGTTAACTCATATATATTGTGTGGTTGGTTAGTCTATAGAAATTCATTACTGTTATAATGATCAACATCTTAACACTAATGGGAAATGTGGATTAAACAGAATAATATGTGCCTGCGTTTTAGGCCCCCTACTGTACAACCTACACACATATGACTGTGCGTAAAGTATGCTGATGACACCACGGTGGTTGGGCTCATCTCTGATGAAGGTGAGACAGCATTCAGGGCAGCGGTAGAGAACTTGTTCCACTGGTGATCAGAAAATAACCTGAACCTGAACGTCCTTAAACTCAAAGAACTCAAAATGGACTTTAGGAGACGGGAGATTCCTCTCTTTCTAAATGGAGAACAGGTGGACCTTCCACCTTCAGGTTTCTGGGCACCCACATCTCCAATGATCTCACCGGGACCAACAACACCAACACCCTGTTAAAAAAGGTCCCGCAGTGAGAGCACTTCCTCATGTCCTGAGGAAGAATAACTTGGACCAGAAGCTGCTGCTGGCCGTGGAGAGTGTGCTCTCCTGCTGCCTGGCTGTTTGGGATGCAGGGGCCACTAATGAGAACAGGAAGGCTGCACAGAGGGTAATTAACACTGTCCAAAAAATCACTGACTCCTCTCTGTCCCCCCTGGAGACCATCCCCAGATCCTCCTGTCTATGAAAAATCAGGGCCATCACAGGTGACCCTTGCACCCCGCCCACCACCTTTGTGACCAGTTGGCATCACAGGTCAATTAGGTCCCACCCCTCCAGACTCAAAAACAGCATCTTCCTCTGGGCCATGTTAACAAACACTCCACACATGCCACCCCACCCCAACCACCTACCTCACCATGGTCTGAGTAACCCTCATCACTCATGCTACTCGCGCACGATGCGATATCCTCATGTTGGCGTTGTTCCCAGATCATCATATTTATGTTTTTCCAGGGTCAACATTACAAGTGACCAATCACCTTCTTCTGACGTCATACTTCTGCAACTTCGAAAGACCCACCTTGAAACTAACCCTAACCCTTTTGATTCATACATTCAGCACACAACCATTAGTGTAGGCGTCTTAGTTCAAATTGTCTTCACTTATGTTTGTAAAGTGATCATGGAAGCTACTGCAATTTTGCCTGACAACATGTTTTTGTAAGGCGGCTATTTTTCGAAGTCGCAAAAGTATGACATCAGAAGAAGGTGATTGGTCACTTGTAATGTTGACCCTGGAAAAACATAAATATGATGATATGGGAACAATGGCAACACGAGGATATCGCATCGTCC
>VUQR01005621.1:10983-30840 GCA_015108515.1 Hemichromis elongatus
CGTGCGTAACGTCTTCTTTTGCGCATGCGGGCCGCTTTCAGGGCCGTGAACGTTCATACTAGAGCGCGCTTGTTGTCACATTTTATTTGTAGTGTGAACGACCACACAGAAAAAATCGGATTTGATCAAAAAATCGGAATTGAGCATTAAGACCTGCAGTGTGAACGTAGCCTTAGTCAAATAACAAATGCTCCAGTGTCTTTTGGCATGTCAATGTTTATTTAAATTTTCTGCTTAAGTCTAAAAGCCTGTACACACCAAGCATGATGCAAGAAAAAAAAAAGGAATTGGAATCAAATGAAGATATTTGCACAACTTTTTATGCATCTGCTGAGTAAAGACTTTTAAAGTTAAGTATAGTTACAGGTTTGGCTGGTGAAATTGGTTAAAAAATTAAACCAATCTGGACAGATGTAGATGTTTGTATATAGAACAGATATCTAGTAAGACAGTCTCTTACCAAGTGACAATTTACTGCAAAAGATTTAAATGCATCTGTCATTGATTTCTTTAAACAACTAATCTGGTTACTCCAGGGCTGTTAACAGCTGTGAATAGAGACAGACATGTATTTCCAGACCTTGATTTTTGAGAAAATAAACAAAACCTCTAAGCTATTTACAGTCATGTGCATCTAGAATTATGTCTCATTTGTTTGAATGGTGAACTTGACGTGCGAGACTGCTACAAATTCGACTTCTCTGTCCTCAGTGTCAGCATCTTAACCACGGGGAATGGACTGGTTAAGTGTGAAGTCAATTTGTTGAGTAGGCTGAAAAAGAACAGGGCTTGAAAGTGTGAGATCTCAAGTTAGTGTCACTATCAAGCACAAACAATTCTTTAAGACAAATCTTCACTCGCTATAAAGTCTAACAAGGACATCTATGCAATACTGAAGATGTACCTCGAACTGTAATCTTGGTAATGTTCTCAGCGTTGGCAGGCAGAGGTAGAAAATTCCAGGCTGGGAACCACATAAAGGTCTGTCTGCCAGCGCCATAGGTGGCCCCACGGGACCCTTAGAGCCTGAATGACAAAACAAATCTCACAATAGCATCAACTGGAAAAAAAAAAAGAGATCAGAGAGAGCGTGGCAGCCTCCATCAGGGATATCTGGGGATACATTATGGGGGGGGGGCTGAAGGTGTGGCACTGCAGGTCAAGCCACTACTTCCCTCTTTCCTCCTCTGGGAGGGACCCCAGTGTCTCTTACAACAGGAAGAGACTGAAGGTCAAAGCACAGACCCATTGTCTTCCTGCCTGTGTGACAGACGTCTGTCTATTTTGCTTTATTATCTCTGCCTCAAACAAGCTTAAACAGACACCTTTGCATGTGAAGTAAAAAAAAGAACTATGTATTTTATACATGAAGAATAGGAAAACTCCTATGTGCTCAGCAACTATGTGCTTTAATGGCAACAAGTAGCTGCAGTTACTGCAGTTACTACTCTACTGCAGTTAGAATACATTTAAAGGGTTTTTTTTGTTTTAAATTTCAACTTTTTATGTTTCACTTCTTGTGAGCTGAAAAGCCTTATCAGCTTAGTTGCAATTTTAAATATAGGCTGTGATGCCCAGTATTAATCTGTACTTGTGCTAATATATCGAACATTTGATGAGATATGTGTGGACACAAGAAACAAGGGCACAAGAAATGTGCTAGGCACCCATTCTAGTAAGATGTGCTGCTGGGGATGAAAAATCTGCCCTGTATAGAAATATTCTGACAGCTGATAAGCCTCCAATGTATTGGTAAATGGACTGGTTCTTATATAGCACTTTTATACTATACTAGAGTGCTTAAAGCACTTTATTCAACGTGCCTCATTCACCCATTCATACAAGTACTTTTTAACCACAAACACATACTTCTGATTCAATATCCTGCCCAGTGCTAGCATGGAGATTGGGGTAGCCAGGGATTAAACCATCAACCTATGGATTAGTAGATGTCCTGCTGCAGTATGGTTGAACCACAGCTTCACCGTTGGACATGTTACTCAGACGTTCATGTGGTTCATGTTCTGTTTTCTTACCCCTTCCAAATTAAAGTGCATAATCTTAGCTATGGAGGCTGCTGAAGGACAAACCACTTTAGCCATTGCTTATCTGTTGTGTGTGAAGGCTGTTACTCAGCTGTTTGCCTCAGAAATATGCCAGGTTTCCACGTGTTTTTATTCTGGAGGGAGCTGTAAAACTATGTGACTTCAATGCAAGCCAATGGTTTTCTTGCCACCATTGGTTGCAGTTAGCCTCTGTTAGCTGGTATTAGCCTCTGTTAGTTGTGATTAGCTTTTGCTAACTGCTGTTGACTGGTGTTAGTGAAACTTTCTTTTAAAAGGATCTAACACTGTTGCACTCAAAGACTTGGTGAATAAACTCATATAATGAAAGAATATAATCAAATTGTTTATCACAGCTTTTTTTTTTTTAGCCGGCTGTCTGGAGACATGAGGTAGCATGTCTGTCTGTCATGTCTGATGACAGTAAATAATTAAATGTTCATGATTAAGCATATCTATCTATCTATCTATCTATCTATCTATCTATCTATCTATCTATCTATCTATCTATCTATCTATCTATCTATCTATCTATCTATCTATCTATCTAATCACATAAAATGGAGAAACTGCACACAATGACAGACCAGCAATTTTACAGGCAGGCAGGAACTGGACTGAAAGGCAGCAGGGGCTGGTGGCATGCAGTCAGACAAGTAGACAGATCTACACCCCTCCAGCCACCATCACTCCACTCAGTCTATTATCTTGCCTCCATAATGCCCTCAGCTAACTTCATAGGCATTTCCTCAGTGTGAAAGACACACGTGGCCTCTTTGATAAGATAAATGGCAGAAAATAAAGACACGGCAAACCGAAAACCGTTTTTGCTTCTCCAGCCAAACAATCCAAATGTCTATTTCAGCAGATAAGGTCGCGCAGACAGACCGCCACACCCCTGAAACCTCAGAGACGCACACTCGTCCCTTTGTGCCCCGATAAAGGAGTCCGGTGGTTGCATGTAATCAGCATATTATTGATAGTCTTAATAAGAAAGGCTCTGAGTCACTGAAGCCATTAGCCTGGATAAAAGAGGCTTAATTGTTTTGTGTGTGTGCACGCCGGTACTTGTGTATGTGTGTCTTACGCCGTGCACATGTTCCTGGGCTAAGATCAGGCTAATTAAATCCATTTCCTTCGTTTGGAAGTTTTTTTCACTCTTAATTAAGAGGGTTAATCATGGGTCTGGACAGAGGTCGCGTGCATGTTTGTGTGCACGCACGCTCTCCACACCATGGCTGGCTGTAAACGGTGCAATCTGTATGAGAGGCATATAATAATACAATGAGTATTCATGGATTAAATTAAACAGCCTTTGATATTATCTGCATTCAAAAAAAAAAAAAGGAGCGAATATTTTAGGTCAGATAGGATCTAGTAAATGATAGAGTCGTCTGCCTTGAATTTCAAAAGCTCAGTGTAATAACACATCACAATCTCTTTGATAGTGGCCCCCTGTGTCTGTCTTTGTTAAATGAAAAAAAGAAGAAGAAGAAAAAAAAAAACAACACCACCGCAGCTCCAGTTGAAAATAACAGCAGTTTTCTTGTCTCAAGGAGGAATCAGCACGCTGTGGTTTCTTGTCAAAAACATCAACCAACAGGTCTGGTGTTAATACCAACTTCTGTCATCACCACCAATGTGTGCTATGAGAGGACGTCTGCAGCATACCAATGGTGTGGAACAATATTTCCCAGCACGCTCCATCTACAGCAATAATATCGTTATGGCTGCCAGACATGAGAGGACTCTCCCTGCCTGCCACTGGACACACACCATTACTTTTGATGGTCTGCGTGTATGTGTGTGTACATGAGAGTAAAAGTGGCCGTGTGCTCTGAGCGAGTGTGTGTGGGTGTGTGTGCACTTGTGCCCTTAGGGTCACACATCCTGTTGGGGAAAACGGCTGATTCAGGACTCTCAACCATTGTGCTTGTCAACTTGAGTCCGTGCCGCCATAACCGTTAGACATCTGTGGGTGGGCAACCATCTTCAGTATGATGATGATGATGATCTGATGCGGCCATAAAAACACATTAACACGTTTTACACTCTGTTGCCTCCTCCAAAAGCTGCAGGCTTGTTTTTTTGGGATGGTTTTGTAAAAAACACACTTGTCTTTTCAGCCTGCATGTGGAATTTAGATTGTAATGGAGAAAAGAGCCCCATGCCGGCTAAATGAAACGTGGTAGATGTGCACGATTTAGCAGAATGAAATAAAGCATCAAATAACTTCAGTTTATATTAGAAGCGTGGATGTAGCTAGGGTTCAGTTTTATTTGCCACCTGCCAACGTGAGGCTCGGCTCCACCTGTTACTCTGCAGTGCCGTGCCCAAAAATGTCGGCATGGGGTGTTAACTTTAACTTTATTTAAACTCTGGATTCAATTGAAAATAGTACAAAGATAACATTTAAATTACAAGCCAGTGTCTGTGAAGCTGCACGCACTCATTCATACACACGTTAGGCACTAACTAACCGTCAATACGTGATCATCCAATCACACGGCACCAGCTCAGCGCATTTAGGTATGTAGACATGGTCAATACGATCTTCTGAAGTTTGAACTGAACATCAAATTGAGGAAGAAGGAGTAAAGAAATCATTTCCCGGTCTGATGAGTCTGGATTTCTGCTTCGGGTAGAGACAGAATTTGGCATAAACACCTTGAATCCCTCCTGCCTTGTATAAATGGATCAGGCCGGTAGTGGTATAATGTGTGGGGGATACATTTAATCACCACAGCCTACCTGAGAATTGTTGCTGACCATGTCCACGTCCAGTACCCATCTAATGACAGCAACAGGATAACAAACCATGTCACAAGGTCACATCATCTCAAACTGGTTTCTCGAGCTTAACAATGAGTTGGCTGCACCTAAATGGCCTTCCCAGTCACCAGATCTCAATCCAATAGAGCACCTCTGGGCTGTGGTGGAACGGGAGATTCTCATCATTGATATGCAGCCGACCAATCTAGCAGCTGTGTGATGCTATCTTGTTGATGTGGACCCAAATCTCTGAAAACTGTTTCCATCACCTTGCTCAGTCTATACCACAAAAGATTTAAGGCAATTCTGAAGATAAAATTTGCATTCTCTGACTAATTAGGTGTACCTAATAGGTAGTTGGTGATTGCAATGCCTTGCTTTTTGAAGCCAAGCTACATTCCACATGTATTACACCAGTAAAGCTTCATAGAAATGTCCAGGTGCAAATCTGGTGTGCCTGCACTCCTAAAAACGTTTTTAGCACACGGTGTGCTTTAAAAAAAAAAAAAAAGAAAGCGGTGTTTCAGCCCAGAAGTAAATTCTTTAAAAACACAATTCTGTTATGAAAGACCAAAATGAACACGTTTAATTAAAAAAAAGACCAGATCTAACACTGGATATGTAGTCTTTGATTACCTTTCACAGACATCCCAAATCTATGCCTGTACCTGTAGAGAGACAAACCCAACACTACAAAGTGTTTTAGCTTATTTCAGCTCCCGTGGTTTATCTATGTTTAGTCTAGCTCTAAATGGACTAAACAACAGAATGCAATCAGCATTTATGGGTTAAAGAAGATTATTTTTCTCTTAAGCTGGCAGAGGCCAAAAAGTAGAGTGAATATTAAAATAAAGCTAATGTGTTTTCTGGATGTGAGCTGCTAAGAAAATGTCAATCTCACTTTTCACATTTCCTCCAAATGAGCAAAAGTATTTGTTGTTATTCCCATTACGAAGCTAGCAAATATGTTTACTAGTGAACGCAAAGCCAATTGTGCGTCCTCAGACTGCAAAAGTAAGCCATTCTGGCAGCACTCGTGGCCACTGATTTCCTGTTCTCGCCTCTTTGTTCTCTACCTTTTTGCAGAGAGAGGCTCGCGTCTAGTGGGTTTGTGTCCATCACTGTGCCTCAGAGTGTGCATGCTTGTCGCTGTCATGCGTCCTGCTGGTGCATCATTAGGTATGGCTTTTTATTAGCCTCTGGTGTGCTGGAGATGGGGAGGGTGGGGGGGCGGTCAGCATCGCTCTGGCAGTAAACTAGCACAGCCGTCAGCCCTGCACACAGGAACAAACACCCCATTAAACCAAGGCCTTCACATATTACTGTAATAAAAGCCCCTGCTCTCGCCTTTATGGGCTTTTTAATTATGTCTATTCGTCTTCCCGGGCTTGTGAGCAACAGTTCATGATGAGCCCCATTTCATGAATACTCCACCACTGGCAGAAAGCTGGAGGGGGGTGAATTAAAGGGGGGAGAGAGAACACACACAGAAAAAAAAAACAAAACAAAACATGAAAATGTCCCGAGTCTGAAAATATGACTATTGTTCCTGGAATGGTACTTTATATTTTACCTCGCAGTGTGTCATCAGTGCAGCTACTTCTACCATTTTTTTTCCCCCTCCAGAGTTATCTTTGTTTTAGATGTGGATTATTACAAAGATGGAAAAATCTCATGCAGCTCAAGTGAATTGCATGGCAGCTTGGTAGTAATGGCGTGTATTAAATTAGCTCCCAGAGAACAGGGCAGCGGCTGGACAAGCTGGAAAGGAAAAAAAAAATAAAAAAAATCCATCCATGCATGAATTTAGCAAAGAGAGCCTGCACTCAGGCTTATTTTATACCTTGAGTACTTTTTCTTTTGTGTGTTTTTACATCCTAGTGTGTTCAAAATTATATTGGATTTGCAATTAAGGTCAGGCAGTGGCCACGCCCACCTCAACCCCCATGCACCATATGAAACATCTGAATTATATACAGTAATGTATTCACACCTTGAAGTTGGCTCAAAGTAAGACCCTACCTGGTATTAAAGGATACCGATTGATTATAGACCAATATAAAACACTTTATGGTGTAAACACTGTACATTTTATGGCCAAGTCATTTTCTAGCATGGCTGGCCATTCTGGCTCAAGCCCACAAGTACCTAAGCATGCAAGCATCACTGTGGATGCCACCAAGCAGAATGAAAGCAGAAAAAGTTTAGCTGTGGAGAAACTTGATTACCCGCATGTTCGAATTTGGAATTTATGTCCATTCCATAATTAACTTTGGTTAAATAGACTATAGATCAAGGACTGGAGGTCTAAGGGTGGAAAACAAAGAAGAAATAAAAATCAAGGCATGGGTATGAATGCTTTATTTTCTTAAATCAGGTGCAAACAGAGTATCCAATGGGCTTGCGAAGTCTGCTGAAAATCACAGTGCCGGTGAAAACTAACACCACAGCAAGCGCCATCCAGACTCCACACAGCAGGGCTACTGCTGAAGACAAGGCTGAAAATGGGAGGATGAGGACACAGAAGACAAATATTACCTATTAGCAGTCAAGAGAAAACTCAAGAGATTGGGAACAAAGTCAATTCAGTGAGGGCCCCCCCTCAAAAAAATCCCAGAATTGTTTTGTGGGTGTCTTACCAGCTCGAGTGACTTCTTGCGTCTGCTGCAGAGAAACTGGTTCTGGAGGAAGCTCAAGCGGCTCAGTGGACCCTTCTTCCAGAACGTTCTCCTGCAGCAGGATGGGGCCCAGGGCAGCCGTCCCCTCCCACCGTAGAGCTGCATAAAAATAAGCAAATCCAATATGGGTTGGAAGGGAAACAACAATCTTCTTAGTGCATTTAGCCAGCTGAGTAAACCATTCCCGACACGACTGATTGGTTGGACAATTAAAGGGATTAACTCAAAATCAATCCACCACATAAATGGCATGTGTGCCAAATGAGCGCAAGCAAGCTCGTCTAAACATGAGTGGAACCTCTGCTTGTGTTGGTTTTTGGCTGATTGTATTATACTACAAATGAATGCATTTAAACTAAATACAAAATTAATAAAAAAGGTATTTCTAAAACATGCATGTTTGCTACGTTTATGATATTTTAGACAGCCTCCTATCAGCTAAGCACAGGCCCTTAACAAAAAAAACAAACAAACACCTTTGCAAAAATTAAAACAGATTTTGCATATGCAAATGCTTTTCATAATAAAAATGGTTAGAATAGCATAATTCCCCCACTGGACCACATGTTCACGACCCATCCCAGGTTGTCATGTAGAATTGCTTCTGCAAACTGTACCATCATTTGCTGCAAGGCTTCTTTTCCATCTCTGCGTGTCGCAGCTGGTATCACAGCAGCTACACACCTTATTGTCTCCACCTGATGCCACCCATCTGTCCAGAGGCAGATATGCATTGTTAGGAGGAAGTGCAGCAAAGCTTTGCATTAGCATTAGAGACATGGCAACGAAGCTGAAGGCAAACACCTGTACAGTAAAGCTATCTTTGTGTAAACTGACCTCTTAGCTTCAGACAGGAATGAGCAGGCTTTGTGCTCCAAGTCGATGGGCGCAGAGACTGGTGTTGCTTTTAGGTTACATGTGATGTAGAGCTATGAGCAAGGTAAATGACATGGAAATGCATTAATGTTCAGAATGGATGTGCTACTGCTGTCTAAAATATGACAAACTGCATCAGTAGCCCTGACAGGTATGGAGAGCCAAAACTGACATAATAAAAAAAACTATATGACTTAAAGAAAATATGCCATTAAGTGGACCCCCAAAAAAACAAAAATAACCACCACCACCACCAAAAGACTTTATCACACAATTTGTCATCATGGGGTCTGTGTAGTAACCAAATAAAGGAGACTATGGATACAAATTACAGAAATAAACTTGCTCTAAAAAGGTGGTCAGGTGTCTGCTGCTGATTTGATGAGAAGCTTTGTCGTTCAGGAGGAGATCAGGGTAGACCTAATGCTCCTCCACATCAAAAGGAGCTAGTTCAAAAAGTTCAGGCATCTGGAAACCTCCCAGGTGAGTTGTTTTGAGTTTGTAAACCTGGGATCAGGCCCCGTGGCAGACCTAGGACCCGCTTGAGAGATTACATCTGTAAACTTGGGAATGCCTCATTGTTGTTTAAATATAAATAAAACGGAAAATCCTAAAGATACAAAAAAAAAAGAAAAAGGAATAGACAAATTAAACGAAAAGTAAATTTTAAAATAAATGCATAACATTAAAATACAAATAAATACAGAACTTAATTCATATAGGCTTTCCTATCATTCTTTTGAATGGCACTGTGGCATATTTCATGATAAATTATTTCTTTATAGCCTTTTGATTTTGGCACTCTTTGTCCCCCATAGCCCAGAGTCTTCACAAACAACGTTAGTCCGATTTGCATTAGCACATCGATAGCAAAGTTTTTAGGCTCTTATGGATTCAAAGTGGCTTTCTGCATTTGGGAGGCAACAGTTTCTAAATGGCAAACTGATCAAAGTTAATGTAATGTTACGATCCAACGCTGACGTAAAAGGCACACAAGAAAAGGTTTTCTGGAGTTGATACTGGCTCATATTTATGGCAGGGATCCTAAACCAATAAAATGGTTATCAATGGTTACCACAAAGGGCATTCATTTCCTCCATTTCCACAGAAAGCTTGAGGATACTGTAGCCTGGAAACAACACTTTCAAACACATATTAGGTGTTGACTTGCTATATATAAAAACTAACAGAAGGCAAGAAGAAAAAAAAGTAATGTGGTTAAACTAACACCTCAGGTGCTGCAAATCGCACCTCTCTATAGTAGCTTTAGGATCAGTAGTTTCAAAACTGCATAAACACATCTTATTCTAGCTCTGCTTACAGAATTCCTGTCATCGTGGTGGAACCTGAAGGCCTTCAGCTGGAAGTGAAGTTTATCCTCCTGGCTCCTCTGCATGAAGTAAGACTTGGCTCCCGTCAGCTTAGTGTCGGTTAAACACCTCATGTTTGAAGAAGAGGGGAAAAAAAACAAAAAAACAGGTGTGAGTTTTAAATACATAAATCTGCTGATTATATGCACTATTTGTTACTCAACTGTGACCCAAGCAGTAAAATCTTGATTATTATGTCTAGCTGAAACTTTTAAACAAATACAGCCCGTGACTGTTTAGTTATTTAGTGTCTCTTTAAAAGGTACAGTATTCCACAGACAATCCACAGCTTCTCACCCGTGGTTGTTAATGAAGCTGTATCTGGGTTGAGAGTATGGATCTGGGTTCGCAGTGGCCACACAGCTGTCCACGTAGACCCTCAGAGGTACGTGGTTACCCCTGAGGACCGCTGCCTCAATGTGCATCACGTCATTCAGGAAATAAACGCTAGAAGGCCTCTGCGACTGCCAGTCCTCTAATCAAATACAGAGGAAAAAGGTACAAGTATAATGCTGGGGCCATCAATCGGATTAGATGAAACTAAAATGATGCCCGTGGGAGAGAGTGTGGCACTGTTTCAGCAGACAGCAGGACATAGGTACAGGAACAGTAAGAGAAAAATACTTTAAAGAGGACGATAAATGAATCATTAACCTGAGTAGGAAACGCAAATGAGGTCTGTGCCTTTAAAAACTAGTTTAAAACTTTCATAATTTCCTTTATAGCTGCATCCAGTCCAGACAGGTTTATAGTAAGTAAATCAGAGCTGGAGGACGGTTCTGCTCATATGATGATGATGAACACCAGTCTGGTGCAGTGCCTGTCTGCAGTGCATAGCTTAGAATTAATTAGAAAACAGATAATCAGCAGTATATTGATCACTGTATTGTGCGAGTGACCCTGTCGGGTCAGCCGCAGCCTACGAGGCGTGTAATTTCAGCTCATCACCACGCAAAAGTTTCACTCCTGTTTATCAAGTCGGTGTTTAGCATCTTTAACAGTCTCGGCAGAGCCCGCGAGGCCTCGAGTGATTGCAATTACATCTGTCGCCGGGGAAATTAGCCAGACCGGCTGGTGCACATCAGAAGTTTTCCTTCCCCTCAGAACATAAGCTCCAAGTTTGTCATTTTTGACCTGCCCTCACCTGTCATGAGATGCAGGGAGAAGTGCAGCCGCTGTTCCACTTGCATGAGGGAGGCCAACGGCTTCGAGGTGGGTTTCAAGGCATCGCTGTTTACGTAATGCCTCCTGTGAAGACAATTACATGAAGGAGGGGCGTTTCACTCCAGAGAGTCCCATCAAGGATGAATAATATTCACACCACTGACATGGAAAGATGTAGATGTTAAACATCTACAGGTAAACATGACTTTAAAGAGGGTTTGTGCATAGTTCAACAAGGTAAGTTTAGGACTTTGGGGGCATTTTCAGCACTTTATACTGTAGGATGCACTTTAAACCTGTTATATAAATGTCATTGGGAAAAAATATTGATATATTCTTTCAATTCTATACCGTTTCAATCATGTTGTACAACTTTTATTGAATATAATACAATTCCTGCCCCTTTCCCCTCAACCCGAACTGGTTGCGACAGGTTACTTCCTGGTAAAAGGGAGTTTTTCCTTCCCACTGCAGCCAAGTAATTCCTCATAGAGGTTGCCTAATTGTTGAGGTTCTCTTTCCATTACAAGGGTCTTTACCTTACAATATAAAGCGTCTTGGTGTTGTCATTTGCTGCTATATAAATAAAAATGAATTCAATTTTTATGGAAAATAATTACACTTAATAAAAGCAGCAGATGCCTCGGGGCATAGCTACCTTACGTTTTGTCTCTCCTATCCACCTATCCCCTCAAGCAACAGAGGTGGAGAAAATGCTGAACTCATAGCTTCAAATCTGCTGGCCTCCAACCATTAGCTGACATCACAGTGACCACGTTTACCCTTTTACAGACATTCAGAATGAATCTCGCATGAACAAGGAGGGTAAACCACAAGGCGTTACCTTTTATAGTGGCACTGAATTACCACTTCAACAGGGTTGGTCTTTAAAATGAAGGTGTTGCTAATCGGAGTTGGAGAGTACATCAGTGTAAATGTGTAGATGATGGCTTCTTCAGTCATCTGAAGAAAGTATTAAACAGTTAAGAGTGAAGTGAAAATTACAACAATAAGTAGGCCTAAGAAAACAGAGCCACACACCGTCACTGTGCTGCCGCAGCCCTCCAGCTCCGTTTGAAACCCCACGACGAGTTCCTCAGTGTGTACCGCAGCGCAGTCTCCTAAGGTCAGATCACTCGCACGGATCAACTGACCGTTTCCTAAGAACAAAGCAGCGAAGGCGCAGCTTAAATCGAGACCATTACCTGAGGCCATTTTATCCTTCTCCAGTCAATAACACTCACGAGGAGTGGAGGTTCAGCCACAGGACAAACAGAAAAGTTTCTTAATGCACTGCTGTAAAGTCAGCATCCGAGCACCCGACAGACAAGCCGAATGCCCCTTCACAGAGTGAAGAAATAAGAGGAAACGTAATATTGATCACCGAGACCATTGTCTGTGCCATTTGCAGTAATCAGCACTGAGTGTCCCATCTTCACTGTTCCATTCAATTTTCCAATTTGGGCCTCTAATCTAAACCTTTCCTTTTTAGACATCAGAGCAGAAGGTATGTTAAGTGAACCTGTGCTGGTGCCACTGCAGATAAAAAAAAAACAACAACCCGCAAATTCGATCAATTTAAACAAATAATGGGCAGCCATTACCTAGGAAGTTCCGCTTGACCTCGACAGCGACCTTTACTTCGCCACAGTGCACCACCACACTGTCAGTTGGCACAGGAACCCGCTCCTCAAACTTCACTGGCACCTGGAATATCATCCAAATGGATTATATAGTGCAGATAATTCAATAAAGGCTGTGTAGCTGTCCAACAAAAATAATAGCTTTTTTTTTTCTTTTCTTTTTTTTTTAAACACTACCTTTGATTTCTGCTTGACTGCTAGGTTTAGATCTGGGTCTTGTTCCTGCAATTGTGACAACTCTTGAGTTTGGACAGTCTCTCCCTGCTCCAGCTGGGAAGTTTTTTGCTTCCTGAGCTGGTGGCTCCTGACCCGGTAGCTGACAGGAAAGCCGGCCGGATCCTTTTGTTCCATCTGGTTCGAGTGACGTCCGGCTGTCTGCAGTGATCTTGGCAGCTGTGAGCTTGCTGTCACTTGTTCTTTTGGGATTTGGCTAAAAGTGTCATTGGTGCTGATGTTTAACCAATTTTGTGTAGCAAAGCAACAGTTTCTAGCTAGGAAGAAAAGCACAAAGCCGAAAACAAACCCAAGCTCCATTAGAAGTTTTCACAAAACAAGACAGCACTGCTGTGCTTGTCTCTTCACTAGAAATCCGGTATAGGAACTTGGCACTGGCTCCACCTACTCCTAATGACTTGATTGGATTCCAGACTTGAGTATTTCAGTATTGATTGCTGTGCTCTCCATTATACAGCACCAAATCACAACAAGGCACTTTACATTGTAAGATAAAGATCCTACAATAAAACAAAGAACACTCCAACAATGAGATAACTCCCTATGAACAAGCACTTGGTGAAAGTGGGAGGGAAAAACTCCCTATTAACAGAAAAGAACCTCTGGCAGAACCATCTGCCATGACGGGGGGGTGCTTCTTTAAAAGTAATTATGTGTATATTTGTATTGTGAGAAAAGAACACTTGTTCGTCTTTTTATTTTTCTTCTTCGCCAGAAACTTCTGCTGCGCTACACAAAATTGGTTAAACGTCAGCACCACTGACACTTTTAGCCAAATCCCAAAAGGGCAAATGCTGCCATCTGCCAAATGTCCAGCAATCGTGTTGGTAATGAACAAAGACTCTCGTAAACAGAAACAAGCCTGACCCCCTAACAGTAAGTGGCTTTCACGGCCCTCGTGAGGCAAATCAATCAACACTCTCAGGGAGTTTGAGCCCCCCCCCCTGCCCTCCCTAGTGTTTTGGTGCTGCAGGATCTTGAATGTCAAGGCGATGCGGTCAGCAGTTAGCAGAGTTCAGCAGAGATGCTCATAAAACTGAGATTTATGATCATCCACTGAGAGACTTCACAAATGTACACCAAATGTATGGATGTGTGTTCTGGTCAGCGGCATGTATGATGCATAACAGGAAGCAGGGGGGTGTGTCTTGAGGCTGTGCCAGCAGGCAGTCAGTCCATGAGTCGTATTTTAGTCTTTGCACACCTCCAAGGCTGGATCAGTTCTCTGGTGATAAAAGCAGGTTGGGTTGATGGTTTCCTCCTAAAGTCAACTGATTTGCACTCTGACACCATTTAATAAAATGTTCAGTGGCGCATGTTCTTCCTCTCCATCATATAAGAGGCTCACGAAAGCTTAATCATCTGCATGCTTAAAATGTCTGTTAGGAAAAGTGCTTTTACTAGAGTTGGTATACAAAATAAACAACAATGGAGATAAAACACAACCCCGACGTCAATCAGCAGCAGCTCCGTGGAGTAGTGGTTTCAACATTCGCCTTAGACATGTGAGATCTCTGGTCCAGAGTGAGCTGAGACACGAACCCAGCCTGGATAACTGGGAGTGTTGACTCAGGAATTGCACATGGTGTAAAAAAAAAAAAACTGTGCCAAATCAAGCATGTGGTTCTGCTGTGGTGACTACCTTTAGTGGGGTTACACAGTGGTGCAGTGGTTGGCGCTATCAAAGAAGTTCAGGGCTCTTTCTAGGTGGAGTCTGGGTGCGTGCGGTTCCCTCCACCTGTTCAAGTAGATGAGTTTCACAGTTGGTCTTAGGTTCCAGTCCCTTCAGGAAGAATTTGTTTAATCCTTGTCAGAAGAAGGGATAAAACTGGACATTTTGCGTGACATCAACACAAATACATACCTGACTGAATTAAGGAAAACTAGGAGCCATCGTCTTTATGTTCTAGCATAGCCTAATCCAGATTCAGATATCTTTTGGGATGTTGGGAATTTTCTGCCTTTGAGTAAATGGATGGATGAAATTTAATGCTTCTAAAGCACCAATACCCTCCCATCTGTTGGGCAGATCATTCACAAAATGTGAATGCATCCACAACACTCTTAAAGTATATATTTATTCCCAGTAGATTAAATGTTTGTTTTACTTTAAAAAAAATGTTGGATAACTTCTTGTAGCACATATATTGGGTATTAATGCTAGTGGTAGATTAACATATACATGTAATATATCCTGGACCCTAAACCTCTTTAAAGCACAGGGTATCTACCCCAGTGCTAAATGTGAGCTCGGGCCTCTTTTTATCCAAGGTGTTCCCTTTTCAGTCCAAATACAATTTCACTTGTTTCCAAAAACAAGTCTGCTTCAGCTAGGTGTGTTTTTGCCCACTAAACCTTTCCGCAGCTTTTTTGCTGTCATATGGGTTTTGTTTGGGATTTTCTTTTTTCTTTTTTTGCTTCGCCCTTCTGGCCAACAGATGTGCAGCTCTTTCAGATCTCGCTTTGAGTTCCAGAGTTCTCCATAACTGACCTTTCCTGATGTAGTTTCAGACAGTAGCAAGCTGAAGACACTGCAATATGTTGCTCTGTTGGCACGGATTTCGTTTTCAGATGCTCGCTCGGTTTGAGGAACCCAGGGGTTGGGATTGTCACCATGTGACCAAAACTAACTAATTTAACCTTTCAAATTATTTCAGGCTGAAGAAGTCAGTAAACTTCTTCTACAGAGTGCTTTAAGAGAGAGTGCATATGTGACATTAGTGTTATTTTTATGGCTTTTTAAAGCATATGGCATAAAAAGCAACCACCGGCACTCGTAATTTCAATATATCTGTGGAAATGAATTCTATTTATGCAAAACTATAACATTACCTCAAACAAAAAAACCATAATAAGATCTTCTTGGGGGAAAAAAAAATCCTGTTTTAAAAGCTAAATGAGTTTAAATAGCTTCCCCTTGATACAGACACACTAATCCGTGCTGACCTACAGGAATACATTATAGCTCTTTTTCTCTCTCAGGATCTCCCTGCAGACTACCCAACAGAGAGGCTGCTATTGTCAGGAACCGGCTTTTATCTTTTGCTGATCACTGGCAAAACAAAGAGAGGTGTGTGTATGTGTGTGTTAGTTTGGGTTGGGGGGGCCGGAGTGAAATCAGTCCATCCCTGCCAGTCAGACCCCCTCTGCCGCCGATCTCTAACATGGTTAGCTCCCTCTAATTTGGCCCCCGGAGGGCCCTAATGTGGTTCCCTGTGGGGGTTTGTGAAAGGGCCTGGCAGCTTCTACCCCTAAACACACACACACACACAGCTGCCACTCCCATCAGCTTCTGTTTCCAATATTCCTGATGCATTTTTGAAACAAGGACAGGATGATGCAGATGCAGGTAAAACCAGCCGATCCTCTGCTAGGACAATAAACACACATGCGCTCTTTCTCCCACTCACTTCTACCAGATGGAAAATCGTCAACCGCGATGGCAAACCGACAACACAGATGCTCAGAGAGAGTAACACGCGCGCGCGCACACACACAGGAAAACACACGTGTCCCCTGTCACATTTTGCTGACAGCACAAAGTCATGGAAACAGCTCGATTTGGCCCTCGCTGCACTGCGCCATACGGATTACGGTTATGGAGGCTCATTAAAAACATGTAGTGGGAGATGGATTAGTTATAGCCTGCTGTTGTGGTGGGCGAACAGCGCTTCAAGATCAGCGGATTTCTGCGCGTTTTGTCAGCGCTCATGTGGCGGTGAATAGGTTTTGCGTGGGATAGGGTAGATATTTCTGAGGGATATTTTGCCTTCCAACACGTACTGCCATGTGCTTTTAAGGCGCTGGCATCATTTATGGGGCCACTGCTTCAAACTATGTTGGTAGATTGTCAGACTTTTATATATATATCTATTTAGAAGGAAGCAAACTGAAGCACGCGAGGGGAAAAGAACCAAGGAAGTAAGTGTGAGAGTAAGAAGAGAAAGTGAGAAAGGCCTGGGAGTAGAAAGACTTGGGGGGGAAGGGAGGGAGAAAGTCAAAACAAAGGAGGCAGAGGAGAAAAATGTGGCTGGGGTCGGTGAACCTTGGGGTTAGGGATAACAGACAAGCAGCTCTGCGGGTCCCGGTGGGCGCAACATGAAATAACAACACGCCGGGCTCTGATTCACGGCCCATCAGCGGCCATATCCAACACATCTCCACACAAGGACGCACATTCTGCTTCCACACAGTCTCAGTGATACAAACACGCACATAGGGTTCGTGCACAGGTGCACACACACACACATCCACAGACACATGCAGGGAGCTAATGGACTGTTATTAAAGACATGTATCACACTGCGTCACCTACTGACCACACGCAAAGCCCTCCACACATCTGCACATTGCTGCCATACACACACACACACAGACACATACACACTAGTGGGATAACAATCTCCCAGCACAGCAATAACAGCTGATGTATCATTTAACAGAGAGCTGTGACACAGTGAGGTGACAGTGACACAGACGCACTCCTAGCACTGACTGCAGACACCGTTGCCCGCGCTCCACACAACCTAACCTCGTATTTTAAACACAACATCCGTGACATTTCTCATGAAGCCGGCAGCGTCTCTCTCAATGGCCTGCGAGTGGCCTTTGTCACGCTGTAAAGGTCTTTGGCGCTGGCTGATTGACAGGTGTCATCACCCCCATGCAGAGGAACAATGCGGTGACCTTAAGCCTCAACTCAGTCCTACATTACGAGGGCTGGAGTTACTCTCAGAAACTTTTCTGTTTCACGATCTGATTTGTGCACAAATGCCTGCATTAACCTCGTCCTGTCATGGTCCCCGTGTCCCCATGGTCGATCCCGTATTAGGCGACGTGTTTGTTGTTTTGTCTCTCTCCCTACTGCCGGGGCGGTGCTCATTGCGGGCTCCCGCCCCCGGTCCACGCCTCCGTAATCTCCTCACCTGCAGCTTCTCCACACCTGATGCTGATCTAGTGCTCTACTTAAGACAGCAGCATGGACTACTCGTCGCTGGATCGTTGTGCTATCAGCGTTAGTCGGTTTGCAGCGTAAACTCTAGTTAGTAGTTCGTTCTCTGTTCGTTCGTATCTAAACCTATTTCCCTGTGTACAGATCTTCCCCAAGCGTGAATCCTTCCCCCTGCCTCCCTCACGGACCCTGGAGCCCTGGAGCCCTGGACCTCTTTATTCCCCTCACACGTTGTATATATTATCACTTGGTGTGCACCTCTGTAAATAAATCATTGTCTCTCTGCAAGGATCCCTGGTCTGCGCCTGAGTCCGTTCAAACAACCGTGACACGTCCAGTCTTTAATTTTATAATTTTTAATTTCACAGTTCACACTTTGAGGTGGAACACTAACCCTAATCCTGTCTACGCAAAAGAAAAAACATCGTTTGTGTTATCAAAATGTAGTGGTATCGAAGTGTTGTAGAATAGAACATACACACAGATACACACACATACACCATTTTCTTTTATTTTTATATTTATTAAATGTTTAGTATTCTCTTCCTTTACAATTTTTTTCTTTAGTTTCTTCATTTATTTCTTTATTTTTTACAATTTAAAAAAAAATCTGTCTTTAATGTGTCTAACTGCCAATATTCAGTTCAATTCAGCTATATTTTTATAACACCAAATCACTACATACAGTCACTTTGCATTGTAGGGTCTTTGCCCTACATTAAAAAAACTGAATTTCCCAACAATCAAATGACTCGCAGTAGGCAAGCACTTGGAGATAGTGGCAAAGAAAAACTCCCTTTTAACAGGAAGAAACCTCCAGAAGAACCAGGCTCGGTACAGGGTGAGCCATCTGTGGTGACTAGTTGTGGCTGAGAGGAGGGATACAGGGCAAAAGACACACTGTGGAAGAAAGCCAGAGATTAATAATAACTAATGATTAAATGCAATCACAGTGCATCATGGGAAGCTCGAACCACCCAAAGCCTTTTGCAGCATAACTAAGGGAGAGTTCAGTATCACCTGATCCAATCCTAACTATAAGATTACTTGAATATTCACGATAGACGAAGAACATAGCCGTAAATTACACGTCTACGTGATCTGTAAGATTTCCTCACTTTTAAATACAGGAGACGACAGGAAACACATAATCCGAACATATTAACATAACACGAGAGGAGGCTTTTAACCAAAGTGCCATAAGAACGTGGGTGGCCCCACTGGGAATCAAACGCTAAAAGTGTTAAGAGCCCATGAGCTGTGCCGCACTCATGACCTCACCGACTGTTTTTATTCCAGTGTTTACGCTCGCAGAACGGCTCGCAACGATCGCCGCGGCTTCTGTAGTAGAAAAGGACTTAAATGGTGCGTTTTTGAGAGAAGAAAAGGAACCTAAAAACCTGCTTTCCTTACATGGGCATATTTGTGGCGCGCACATGCTCACATAAAAGACTCCGAGGCCCCTCTGCTCCCACCCCTAGCTCCACTACTGTCTCCTGAATCTCTCTCTCCCAGCTATGCTGCAATTCAAGCCTTTTGTTTAATAAACAATTTGTCAGTGATGTATCGAACTCCGGCTCTAATTTGATTGTCTGTGAAATGTGTATGGAGGTGGCTGCCTGCTCTCTTTCTCCTCTCTTTCTCTCTCTGTCTGCAGAACCAGCCCTGATATTCTAACTCCCCCCCACCCAGCTTACAGGTTCGTGCTCGTGGTGCATTTTCAGCATGTGTCTCTTTGCGCGGAGGGATGAGGATGGAAGAGCAATCCTTAAGGGTTTGCAATTACATCTAAACGGCATAATCAGACATGATGGATGGCTGCTGCCTCTTCCACAATGTCTAGACCTCAGCTCTAGCGGTGCAACAAGGTTATAAGAGAGTGGTAAATGATGAAAGATTTAATAGTTTTGTTCTGCTTTCCTCAAACTCTGCTACCAGTTTTTTTATTCTTTTTTTTTTCACCGTTTATGTCCCCTTCTCTGGTGACCTCGCCGACATTTGAACGATTTAAGCACCGACAAATCGACTTGTTGTTTTTTCAGGCTTTTTCTTTTTTTTTGACAAAATGGGCTGAATAACTTAATTCTGATATTTTGCAGTAAATTG
>VUQR01005623.1:2742-21502 GCA_015108515.1 Hemichromis elongatus
TTTTTTTTTTTTATGAAATTTTTTTTTTTTTTTTTTTAGACATTTACTACCACTAGGTAGAACACACATGAGGTTTAAGGCCTGGACAAGTTTGAAACACTTTGTCCATCACAATGGAAAATTGCTGAAAATAAAAGTGGGTGTCACTTTAGCCAGCTCCAAATTTTATAAATTCTCCACTCAGCTTTGCGGTCCCCATTATCACTGAAATGCAGCCAGATGCTTCAGATTTTACATTTTCACTCGTTTCTTCTTAAAGCTTTCTGTGTACCGGCCTGCACCAATACACTTACTGTCCTTTAAACATCTGCCCGCTTCCTTCTTTTACATAGTGTCTTTGAGTGTGATTGGCTGCATGGTGTGTCCCATCCCTGCTTGCGTGGATTCTCAACAGGGCTCCCACGTATCAACGGGCCATTGAACTGACATATCATTGTATAAAAGTTTGACACCCCTGCTGTAGAACTTGTTCCCAGAACACTTTGACGCAAACTTACTTCTGCAACCCAAATATTCAACAGATATAATTGCATATAATAACCGTGCACTGCTGTACTGGCAAGTCAACCAACCTAGATCTGGTTTTTACAGCAGCCATATTCCTCTGTGCACCTACAAAAAGTGTGCAGACCGAGTGACTTGTTATCGATAAAAGGATAAATAAGCTGAGCAGGCTCAAGTGCTGATGTTTGTAAAGAAGATCCTGCAGCTAATGTTAAAGTGAACAGACTCTTACAATAGGGTTAGGCAGCTACTACTGTGTCTTATCTCAGCCTCCATCTAACACCAAATATTTGAGTTCAGTGGATTTGGAAATATTTTCATGTTATTTTTTCTAGCTTGTGCTCTGTAATATGTACAAAACCTGAGGTTAAATGTGACAGAAACGGCTTGCACTGACAGCCATGTTTGCACTACTATCCACTATAGATGTGTTTTTATGATAAGCTTTGAGTATACTGGCATTTATTATACAACTTGATTTTTTTTAATTATATTGTTATATAAAACAATTTCGTACTCAAATTGCACATCACTTAGTTCAAAACCAGAAGTTGCAAAGTTTCAGGTTGAGTTTTGACAGTGCCGACCAGCTAAATGCTGCTAAAGTTAAAGTGCAGTTTAATTAAAGAATGAGCTGAACAGCTAAACTGAGTAATATTTTATTACAGAGATCACAACACAACACAGCTATTAATTACTCTACAACGTGTTTTTATTTCATTTTGATAAGTATATATCAATATAAAATATCTTGTAAACTGAACTTCCAACTATGGTCTTGGTTTTTAATACATCATCATTATTTAAAGCAGTGGTCAAAAATCAGAATGATGAACAAGTAAAGTCACAGTTTGAGTTCTCGTCCCTAAACCTAGAGACAAATAGAGCAGTTGCTTACATGTTTAGCTAGGAGCTGCATTTCCTTTAGTAATTTAGTCTTTTGCATTTTCTGTACAGTTGCACTTTCCAGCTTCTAGAGCAGAACTGATGGCTTATAATGTTACTTTTCTGCCCCTTCTTTTTAGAGAGTTGCATTTAATTGACACGGTGACCTGGCATAAAATAAGAGGTAAATATTACATCAAATTATTATTTTTTGTTGCTAGTTAATCTTCTGTAAAAAAAAAAAAAAAAAATCATGTCTTGGAGAAAGGCTTTCACTTAAAGGTTTATGTGATCCTTTTGTTCTCTGTACAATGACCTTGGGTTTACGTTCTACCCTGAAAAAAACCCCCAATTTGATAAATTACCATAGCATTCATGTCCATGACACCTTTACAGCAAATAAACGTTGAGTCCAACAAGCATGTCAGAAAGATTTGACAGTACATATTTGCTACATATATGCAGCTTATAGACTGAAAAAAACGACCATTGTGAGCCATAGTTTATTGGTCATTATGTGTTGTAACAACATTACTGTTAAAAAAAAGTTGAGTTAATCCTCACAGCAAAAATCTATGAGATTTACTGTACTGTGTATAATAGTGACTTCTACAAGGAGTTGATTCCTCATAAAACGTGAGTTTTATCCTGTGATGGTATGGAAAAATGACTTTGTTTTGTGTCTCTTTGAGGCTCTCAGATGGTGGTGGCCATGAAGGCTATTTCTGTGGCCTTCGACTTGGACAGAGGTGCACTGAGCAGCCTGCCCTCACCAGCTGAGTTCCTAGGCTATATTTTCTTTGTGGGTACTGTCGTCTTTGGCCCTTGGATCAGCTTCTCCAGTTATAAGAATGCTATTGAAGGCACAAAACTGGTGAGTAACGGCAGTTCTACCTTAGTCTGCATGCTTTCTAGTCTTTTGTGGCGCTGTGATGGTAATGAGGGGATTTGGGTTTCAGAGCTGGTTGTGGCTGCATACCTCCAGCGGCAGTCTAGTGAAGAGTCAGATCTGTTTGCTGATCTCCACCTGTATTGCCCCTTACCTTTTCCCATGGTTCATCCCAATCAATGGAAACTCTGTCACAAGGAAGTAAGAGATTTTATTTCAATCATTGTTTTTTTTTTTCTACCCTGAGCAGCTGTTCCACTGAACTGCTTTGACACTATACTGTCTGTCTTTCTTTCTCTGCTTCCAAGATACATTTGAGAAAGGTAAGGCTTTCCCCTGGTTATCAACATCTTAAATCATTTATTTCTTCTTTAGTTTGCCATGTTGGCAATTAACAGTTAAAATTCCCAAGTAAACAAAGTATTTAATCATGTTCTGATGATGGTATCATAGTGTACTTTCATACTTTTCTCACTTATTATAATTGGAACTGTAGTCTTTGTCTTTTCCCACCACATAACTGTATATCTACAGTTTTATTATACAGAAGATTTGAAGCTCAACTTCATCTGCACTGGTTTTAATGATGACTTTTGAGTCTTCCTTCTGGTTCATACACTGAAGTGAAGGCATGACTCAAGAGGATATTATACTGATATCAAATTTAATAGAAGTGTTTAACAGAGATGGATGAAATTTGACAGTGTGAACAATCTGTGAAAGTAAAAAGTAAAAACATGACACACAGTTTTTTTTTTATATTGAACTCAGTAGGGCTGATTTAATCAACGTAATGGTGCAAAGTAGGGATACTTTCCAGGAAACCATTCGATAGAATGTGATCAGGAGCTCTGATGAGAAGACAGCCAGTTTAGTGTTTAAGGTTTAGATTATAAATGGTAACAAATGACACAATAGCACCTAACATCTTGGTCACAAGAACAGCACTTGGTACGTATGTGTGTTTGAAGCTGTTATTTGATCCACAATGTATGCCTTTCAACCCCATTTATGATCTAAACCTTAAAAGATTAGACTATGGATAAACTAATTTTGTTTTATTCTATTTTAATACCATGTGCTACATTGTTAGTCTTTTTTTTTTTTTTGCCTGTCCTGCAGCTTTTGCAGTCACAGTCTGATCTGAATACACTGTTGTGCAAAACATATTTGCATATCTGTTAGTGTCTTCCTATATTTACCATATCCCCATTCCTATGATAAAGAGCTCTTGCATACAGTGACTCTCGTGTACGAGTTGGTTTAGATTGTCTACATGCTTGAAGAAAAAAAACTGGTGCAGGTGTGTCAATCATAGTGTCGTAAGAGGAAGCAATATGAGATCATCGGATGAGTATCCAGTCAGAAATCAGTCCACCTGTGACATTTTAGGGAAACGGATAACTTGCTGGGTACAGAGCTAGTACTGCAAGAAGCTCTGATTACTGGAATTATTTGGCTTTAACGTGCACTCATGTCATGTGCCAGCCACAGATTATTTAATGATGATGTGTGTATGTGACTCGATTGATGTGTGTTCCATAGGTGGCTGCATGCTTATGAGAATGCAGTGTCCTTCCACTTCAGTAACTACTTTGTGGGTCACCTGAGCGAAGGAACCAGCATGCTGGCTGGAGGAGGATTCACTGTGGAAAAAGACAACACAAGATGGTAAGATGAGCTGACTGCTATCAGCTGCTCTAAGATGCTCCCTTCTCTTCATCCTGGAAATTGTTTAACAAATAGTCAAGTTTTTCAGCCCTCTAAAATCATCTATTATAAAACAAAGCAGAATTGAAGAACATCACTGAGCATAATTGCAGGCTTCCAGTCTAGCTTCTTATATGATGACAGTATAGTGCAACAGGCTCTTCACAGCAAAATGCCCCGAACTGGTTGAATCAAACATCGCTAAGACAATTCTAGCTGGAGCTGGAACAAAAATTCTTAAAGAAAGGAAGAAAAGTCTTGCACAAAACAGCTCAACTGGGACTAACAAGGCAAAGTAGTAGCAACACAAAGAATGGCACGCTGCCGGACACAGACTCCGTGCCAGTCTAAGAAATACACCACATTAGAAATCTGACTATTTAGATTGTTGATTAAGGGATGCCAAATTTAAAAAAAAAGGGAAACAAAAACGAGCTCTGTAGTGCCATGTGCGTGTGTGTGTGTTTGTTGTGCAGGGATATGAGAGTGGTGAAGCCTCTCAGTGTGGAAATCCCTCGCTCCATGGTGATGGTGGTTACGTCCTGGAACATCCCCATGTCTCGCTGGCTTAAAACCTGTAAGTCTCGATCTTCTCTATCTGTTAAACTTTCCAGAGTGTTGGATTTAAGGATGCCAACATTTGTTGAACCGATGGAAGCAGATGGCTCTTCCAGTGCGTACACTCTGGAGGAGATTTGCAGCAATGAAAGAACTGTAGAATGTGAACAGTCTTTGGCGACTAGAGGCACCATAATCAAGTACAGACAGTTTGTCATTTGTTACATTTGTTTCTACATAAAACCAAGGTTTGTCTTTTCATTTCTTTGAAAGATGTTATATGTAATTAACAGAAATAACAGCAAATACGATTTTAGTTAGCTTAACCCTATTTGTTGCTTACTGGAATTGTTTGCAGGCTCAGTGAACACAGGCTGCTTCTCAATGCAGGGACAACACTAACACTGTTACTGAGTGATGAGGGGTTTAGAGGTTTTAGTAACAACATATTGTTCTTAATATTTGTCAGTATTTGCCTCTGGGTTTGTATTAACTCCATGGCCTTACGTTACAAATGTTATTTAAGATTCAATAAAGTGATTACGAAGGCTGGCTCTGTATCTGGCTACAAACTGGATTTATTTAAAGGTGTGGTAGAGAAGAGGTCACTGAACAAACTGTCGATCATCAACAATGGTCCTAACAACCTTTTCATGCCCAATGCAGTAACATCCTACAGTTATATGCTTCTGAGAATCATCTGTTCGCTCTGGTTAAGGTTATTTCAAACCTGTATTATTGTTGTGTCGTTGTCTTACTATAAAAGGTTTAAGAGGAAAAAATGTTGTGCAGAGGTCAGGGAGGAATAGAGACAGACTCTGGGTGTTGGTGAAGAGTTCAAGCTGATACAGATGACATACCTGTGGAGGTGTGGCGATGTCTAGGAGAGAGTGCAGACTATTAAACACAACCTTAGAGAGAGAGGATACCTGAGAAATTATGTTCAAGAACATGAGTGATGTGCAGAGCTGCAGTATCTACAGAGGCATAAACCTGAAAGCATTGATGGAGAGCTTCACTTCACTGTGTCTGTGGGGATCAGAGAACGCAGATGATGGGAACTGTGGACTTGTATGAGTAAGTCAGTCGTGCGGATGGTGCTGGACATGTAGGAGGACAGTGGTGAGGTGTGTAGTAGTAGTGACAGATGGAGTCAAGGAGGGGCTGGCATTACATCAGGGGTCTGCTCTGAGCACCTTTTTATTTGCAGTGGTGAATTTCAGAGCTCTGAGCTCAGGGAGGAGTCTGTGTGGACCATGATGTTTGCAGATGACACTGATCTGTAGTGAGAGTAGGGAGCAGTGGAGCTATGCTGGTGAGAAGAGGAATAAAATTTGACAGAAGCAAGAAAATACATGTGTGAATAATACACGTGTGAATTAGAGGGAGAGAAGTGGAAATTTGAACATACAATGAGCAGAGGTAGTGAAGGGGGGAGGAGTTTAATTGTATGGGATCATGGGATGATGATAATGATGATGGAGCTGCCAGGCAGAAGGAGAAGAGGAACACCGTAGAGGAGATTCAGGGATAGTAAAGGAGGACTATAAATCCAGTTTGTAGCCAGATACAGAGCCAGCCTTCGTAATCACTTTATTAAATCTTAAATAACATTTGTAATGTAAGAAATAAAGCCGGTCTGGGCTATGGGCTGAACCATTTGGTAATGGTGGAGGGGGGGTAACACTATGCAATATATTCAGTTTTAGAAATTATATTCACTGTTAACTGTAACTACGCTCAAAGTGTTAATGATGTCCTATTTTAACAAACAACACTGTGATATGCAAAACTAGGGTGACACTTGGGGTGGCAAGAGATCATTTTAGGGTGGCACTTGCCACCTGCCTGCAGAGGGCTGGTGTGACAGAGGAAGATGATGGGGATAGAGTTGGATGGAAGCAGATGATCTGTAGTGATGACCCGTAAAGGGAGCAGCAGGTGATCTTGTATGAGCACTATGTTGTTTTCAGTGTGTTCATCGTGTTCTGTCTTCCATCTTTTTCAGATGTCTTTAAAAATGCCATGAAGTTGGGAACTTTTCCAGCTATCCTGGTGACATACACAGCCAGCGCCTTACTGCATGTTAGTAAGATGATGCAAACTTCATATAGGGCATTTCTGATTTACAGTATACAAAACTTCACTATTAATTCAATTCAATCTTATTTACACAGCACCAAATCACAACAACAGTCACCTCAAGGTGCTTTATAATGTAAGGTAAAGACCCTACAATAATACATACAGTATTACCCAGCGTACATTTTTGTCACATTTCACAGAATAACCAGGTCACTAGGCTTGGGCAGTGTCCACCTTATGACATTTCACTGATGTGTTTGCTATATAGTCAGTGAGTGGTTGTATGTGGCTTTGTCAGAATAAAGAATACTAGATCAGAGCATTGCATAACCACACTGTGTTCTACTATCTAGGGATGCTAACCATCAGGGAAAGAAGGCTGTTGGTGCTAGGACTGCTGCCCCCCATTTTCTGACTATTTAACTCAGGCGTGTCAAACTCCAGGCCTGGAGGGTTGGTGTCCTGCTGGTTTTAGATCTCACCCTGGGTCAAAACACCCGAATCAAATGATTAGTTCATTACCAGGCCTCTGGAGAACTTCATAGCTGTGTCCCAATTTCTAGGTTGCATCCTTCCGAGGGCCCTGCGTGGGCTGGGTCTTTGGAAGACCAAGAAGGCTGGAAGTGTGAAGCTGTAAAAATGGAGGGTCTAGCCTTCAGATTTGCGCCACCAGCTGCCTCAGTGGAGTTTAATAAACTCCGCCATCTGCTCCTTGCTCCCTAGAATATAACAGGACATTGGAGTAAACTCTCAACCGTCTTTGAACTTTACACAGCTACATTCTCATCTGAACATATCTTAAAAGTTTATTTTGTGACCCAGAAAGAGTAATAAAAGTAATATTAAAACTAAGTAGCTGCTGCCATTGTAGGAAACTGGAATTGGCTGGGCCGCACTATGAATTCTGGGATACGTTGGGCCACAAAAGATACACTGACCCATCATTCAAATCCAGGTAAATGAAGGAAGCGTTTGTCGGCCGCATTTGGAGCAGCCTTTGAATTGGATCAGCCTTCGTCGACTAGCTGTGACTTAATCGGCCTTCAAATGCGGCCTCTGAAGGATGTGGCCTCTGAATTGGGACGTAGCTAATGACATGTTGCGGAGGTCTTTTAGCCATTTAAATCAGCTGTGCTGGATCTAGGACACATCTAAAAACTGCAGGACCCTGAGGCCTGGAGTTCGTCACCCCAGATTTAACTAGTTACAATTCTAATTTCCTTTTGATTATCTAGGCACTCTCCTATACATCAGAAACAGGTGAACAGAGATACACTTCCGTTAGTTCATCTTAACTACAACCATCATCAGGCAAATAATCTATACAGCTATGTGTGCGAAGCAGCTTTCCTCATCAACAACATTTAACCCAAAATGCACCCCAAAGATCACTTGTTGCACTTAGTTTACTGCTTAACTTACTCTAACCTAATGGCTTAATGGTATTATCTTCTCCAGGGTCTTAGTTTCCACCTGGGAGCTGTTCTGCTTTCACTCGGATTCATCACATATGTTGAACATGGTATGGATAACTTTATGCTCACACAGAAGAGTGATTCATTGCTGAAGGTGGAACAAGTGACCCGTGATGTGATCTGTTGTGACCCAGCTCACACAAAAACACTGAAGAACCGCTCAATAGATTTGATTAAGGATTGCCAACAGGGCTGAAAAGTTCTCCTAGATTTCTTTGTCACAGTCATTCTTAGATTTTAGTTACAAAAATGTTTTTATTGCACTGTTGTATAAACTGAACACTGACTTTGTAAATCAGTTGATCTCTTAATAGAAAGATGAAAAACAAATATAATTTTGATTTAAATGCACAGCTTTTCCTTTTACATTGTGCTACATCTCTGTTAGTTACAGAAAAGCTTCTTAGCATCAGAGCATTTCTTAGAAGTAATCTAAAGTCTTTTGTTTCATAAACTGTATCTGCATAATGACCACGACTAAAACTTGTGGCAAAGTCATCGACAGCTGTAAGTTCCCTTTCTATCTGTACCAGACACGTGTTTCCCCTTTGGAAAACTAACCGCATGAGGGGATAAAATGTCTTTTATCCAGTATGTTAACTATTATCCTAAAGCCTTCCGTACTCAAACAATGCATTTGTGTTTTTGTGTACCTTTGTTTCCTGGATTAATACATTGACATGCTGTTATGGGCTCACTTTTGTAGACATCTGAGTGAAGTTGGCCCTTTTTCTTGGCTTTCATGCATTAGTAGTTTATGCTTTAGGAGGCTGAATAAATTACAGCATACTTTGCCTATGATTTGGTCTTGTTTAGCGTAACTTTCCCAGTATGTCCAAACAACAGATCACGATCCACAGTGAGGAACGAGCTCTTCAGCTTCTGCTGTGCCAGACGTGTGAATCTAGTTGTTTATCTGTCTTTGAACATAGCGTCGCTCGTCCAGACTAGTCCAGGAATCTTCATGCTGCACGTTGCAGGGGACAGCTCTAATTGGCACAAGCTGCTTAATTTTCTTCTGCTTTGTGTTCTGTTATTGAAACACTCATCATGTCGCTCCATCATGTTCATTTAATAGTAGAAAGCCGGATTTGATTCATTGTGGAATGCTCCTAATTACTTTTACATTTTCATGTTCTAAGTTGTTAAAGTGAATGTAATTGATTATTTTTGTCATCCTCAGTTCTGAGAAAGAGGCTTGCTTCTATCTTCAGCGCCTGTATTCTGTCTAGGCCATGTGCCTCTGACTGCAGCCATCAGCACAAAAAGGTACAGTTTCATCTCTCCTCAGCGAATAGAGACAGTGTAAAACAATACACAGACAGAGACGCAGACAGAGTATGTTGCGTTTAAATGTGCAGTATAAATGGACGTTAGGCCATTTAAAACTGACTTATAAATCACTCAAGCAAAAAAAAAGACAACAAAAACACGAGATGACGTATTTTAAATCATATCTTATATGTAAATTTGATGTCACTGGCAGCCTGTGTTGCATGTTCTTTTTCTCTAAGATAAAGAGAGCACCAGTCCGATTTCAAAACAATTTGTGTACATGAATCTCTTCGGTTCACAGTCTGCAAGCAGTTAGCTGTACCCAACTTCCAGAAGAGAGTGTGCTAACTTAACCGCACACAAACTTAAATATGAAAAATGTGCTATCTGATTGGTCAACAAACCATTGGGGAGGGCCTTGGTATAGACTTAGCTCTCCGCAGTTGGCACACAAGTTGGTCCCAACCTCTTGGTGCTTTCCTCCTCCTGTATTTGGGTGCAGCTTCAGCTAGAGGTGGAAACCTGCCTTTCCTGTCTCACTATTTTCTTCTCACACACTAAATGTTTAATTTCCTGTCATCTAGTTTCATATCCAGGCAGCAACTTTCTGCGAAAATGTACTGTTATTTGCCCTTGCCCTGGTTCACTCCCACATTCCAGCACACAGCAGATGAATCCCAATGTTAGGTTTTTGGTTTAAATAGTGATCAATATGTAGGGAGAAAGTCAGGAGGGCTCCAACAGTGAGAGTCTGCAGCAGGCTGTGAAACACGGTGGAGGCTCTGCCATGAACACAGAAAGGCACAATTGCATATTGATCCACCTTTAAATGCCACCAGCAAAACATCTGGTTGGCACTAGTGTGTCAGTGATTCCATACACACCGTCAATGTAGTCCAAGCAAAGATGGCTCGAAAACCATGGAATAGAACACTAACAGTCATTGTTATTAATATTTCTTAATATTAAGTAGATTGAGGGAGAGAATGCAACTTTTGTCTTTACTTTTTTTTTTTTTGGTCTTTTATTCTGTGGCCTGTAGGATTATTGGGTGATATTGCTGAACCTGGTTTTCAGCTTGCTGGTCATCTTCCATCTGACTTACCTGGGGTCCATGTTTGATCCAGGAGTTGATGAATGGGAAGTAGAAGAGGTAAGAGCACCATGAGGGCCAACCCTCCTGTATATATATGTAGAAGATTATGACAGAGTGCAAATTTATACCCAGTCTCAGTTCGGAAATAATGCAAAGGACAGCTTTCATGTAATTATAACATTGAATATTCTCATAATGTAAAATGTCTTGCTCTCGTTTTTCTTCTTTCTTTCTTTTTTTTTTGTAACTGTTAGCAGAATGTTCATCATTTTCAATTGGTCTGATTGCTTTAAACTGAATTCTGTGGTGAAAGTTGCACCAAATCTGAGGCCATGGTCTTTAGCCTCAAAAGGGTGGAGTGCCCACTCCGGGTCAGGGATGAGACCCTGCCCCAAGTGGAGGAGTTAAAGTATCTCGGGGTCTTGTTCACGAGTGATGGGAGAAGGTAACGGGAGGTCAACAGACTGATTGGTGCAGCGGCTGCAGTGATGCGGACGCTGTACCGGTCTGTTGTGGTGAAGAGAGAGCTGAGTGTAAAAGCGCCCCTACCCTCACCTATGGTCACGAGCTGTGGGTAGTGATCAAAAGAACAAGATTGCGAATACAAGCAGTGGAAATGGGCTTCCTCCAAAGGGTGGCTGGCCTCTCCCTTAGAGATAGGGTTATAAGTTCAGCCATTCGGGAAGGGCTCAGAGTAGAACCGCTGCTCCTCCACATCGAAAGGAGCCAGCTGAGGTAGTTCGGGCATCTGACAAGGATGACCCCTGGGCGAGGTTTTCCGGGCATGTCCCACTGGGAGGAGGCCCCGGGGCAGACCCAGGACACGCTGAAGAGATTATATCTCTTGGCTGGCCTGGGAACGCCTTGGTGTTCCCCCGGATAAGCAGGAGGAGGTGGCTGGGGAGAGGGAGGTCTGGGCTTCTCTGCTTGGGCTGCAGCCCCCGCGACCCCACCCCGGATAAGTGGAAGAAAATGGATGGATGGAAGTTGCATGTTATGCTGTAGGACAGCTCACCACTCCTGCAAGAAAAACCACTGGTTAAATTGTATCTATAAACAATAATTATATACTTTGTACTGTGGCTATTGTGTCTCAAATCAGCACATTTTCAGAAGGTTTTTTATTCAACCAGCTCTGATTTTCCTAAAAACCTATGGCTGAATGGTTGAACATGATTCAGTGAAGTTTTCAGCTGCATACATAATATATTTTAAAATATAGATATTTTTAAACCATGGTCTATAAACCCATTTTCAGGCAGTTTTTTTAAAATAATTAAAATCAGGACGAATTTTTGAACATGAAAGCCTGAAATTCATTCTTGGTTCAGAATTTGCAATTTGGGACAACCCCATTAAAAATGTCTGTGTATTGTCTCATTAAAACATGGGAAAAAATAAAGCTATGCTCCAAAGTCCCAGATAAGAAAAAATGCTCATAATAAAATTCACATTGCAAAAGACAACTAGTGACAATTTCTGAATTGGTTTATGAGACAAATTGTGTAAATTGTCTTGATTGCTCAGAGTAGAAAGGCGCTATATAAGATCAGGTTCATTTACCATTTATTTGTTCAAAGATTTTTTTGTGCACGTGGGAGAGAGTTGAGCAGCAAGGCCATGTTGATTTGAGATGGAATGGCCCTCTTGATCATTTCTGATTGTATGTGGACATTTAGCTGGCAGGATACAAATGCGTTGTGCACATGTGTACCTGTAGTATGGATGATTCCTGGGCTATGCAGGGACTAACAATGTTTGTTACTGTTTTCAGGATTTCACAGCCATCCACACCATCCAGAGGTGGTCTGAACTGCACTGGGCCAGCCATTGGGTTGTGTTTGCTTCCTGGGTATTCTACTGTTTAATTAAATAATGTTGTCTGGGCCGATGAAAAGGCTGAATGACACCTTTGTTTCAGTGTGTACCAGAATGTTTTCTGATTATGAAACACGGAGATATGCTTAGTGGAAGGGACCTTGGGACAGGGGACTGTGTGAGTGCTGTGGAGATTCTCACAGATCGTGCACTTGATGTGAATGAATTTCTGCCCTGTTTTGAAGAGTGACTGGTCTCTAAAGGATTAGTAAAATGAAAAGTAGAACATTAACCCATTCATATGAATGACCTTTGACATGTGCAGGTCCAAATACGTTTCAGCTTCTGATCATGTGATGAAAATGAAATGTACCTTCACAGCTGTATTTGTTACAATCTTTTGTCATGTTTTCCTTTTTTTTCTACTGATGTTTTTTTTTGTTTATTTTTATACATTTTTAAATAAATGCTAAATACAATAATTTGCAAAAAAACATGTACTTATTTAACATATTTATAATTTGGATCTTGTCTCACTCTGTTAACTGAAAATAAAGTTATTTTCTACTAGAAGCACAGATAAGTAACCGACAAATGAGCTGCTGTACACACACAGTTACCTGACATTTTACTGTACCAATCAAAAGCAGGCCCACTGATGGACATAACAAACAGTTCAGGTACTTGGATCATTTATTTTTAAAACATAACAGGACATTGACTCCATTCACTTTTCACCCATCTCCATAATTTACCAGTAGGGAAAATTTAAGTAGGAAAAAGTCCAAAGTTTGTAAATCCTGCAAGTTACCTCAGTTACACCCAGGAATGCATGTTAGACTAGTTGGTCATTCTGAATTGGTTGTTGATGTGGGTGGATATAAAAAGCTTAAAGTGGCATAGAATAAAATGCTTCAAGATTTTTTGCTATTTGTGGTCAGTAAGACCAAAGGTGTTACTATGAACAACAGCAGGCAGCTGCTGCAGGGGTGTGGGAAGGCCTATGCATTCCGTTGGACGCTTCCAACTCCTCGCATCTGCAGAAACTTGTATTTCCTCTCTCATTTGATACCTGCAAAACAATCATTTTTATGCCTGAATGCTCATGAAAAGTGAGACGGGAAGGCTTTGGAGTGAACGAAGATAGCCGTTATCTGTATCTCATTTTCTTTGGTAAACTGATTATTATTAAATATGCCCTATCAGCTAATCTCATTACTGTTATAATATAAAGGCTGAACTGAAACCCTGTGCTGATGTCGCAAGGTAACATTGAACTAAAACTTTCACTTTTTGTGTGTTTTTGCTGGTAGCTTTACTACTGTTCTCTCAAGATGGTTTTTTGAAAATAAAATGCTGTTTTTAATAACTTGCCTTGGGTTTGTAAAGTTAATATTAGATGAAAAACAGCTGCAGTGGAGCTTCAGTCAAAAATCTTTTCCATACCATATAAAATCCCAACCAAAAGTTTAGGACCACTTGAAAAATGGCAAAAAAAAAATAAAAAATCATGTTTTGCATGGTTGGATCTTAACAAGGTTCCAAGTTGTGCTTCAACATGCAACAAGAAGACATTAAAGTCAGGCAAAACCTTTATTTGTGAATGCAATTTATTGAAAACAACGCTTGAACTGAAACAGGCTGCTTTACAGCTGATCAAAAGTTTAGGACTACATCTCCAAAACCCGTAAACCCCCCAAAACAAAAATCAGTTCAAGTTTCAAACATGAACTTAGTAATGAGTAGCTCCACCATTTTTGTCGGTCACAAGGCCCTTAGTCATTAGGAGACGCTCTCTGCAACATCTGGACACAGCCAGCGGCCGTTTGACGCCCCTGCACCTCCTGAAGCCCCATTATTCCAACGAAGTAAAAAGCACCCCAGACCATTATGGTCTTACTGCATCCCACCTCAGCAGTGATGGTGCGCTGTGAGAGACCCTGCTTATGCAGTTCAACAACCCAACCACCTTCAAAAGGGGAACTTTTTTTTCCTTTGCCATCAGAACATCATGACAGTGTGACTACCTGACAGAAAATGACTGAATCCACATTTTTGCACAGATTTTGACTTTTAGAGGCATGTGGTCCTAAACCTTTTACCAGTTGTAAAGCAGCCTGTTTCAATTTAAATGTTGTTTTCTATAAATTGAATGCTCAAAAAAATGTCTCACCAATGCTGGAGACATAAAGTCAAAGTGGTTTTTACTTCATGTTTTTAGTGAAAATAAACTTAGCAAAAATGTAAAGACATTTGTCTTCTCTACACTTTGACCCTACAGTCCCTGCTATAGACATAGTCTGGACTTACTCACTGTACATGTTGTGCCTCCACATGTTTAGCTTCCAGTACGCATGTTGCCAACAGTAATGCAAACAGGCGTGACTGTGAAGGGCAGTCATGGCAGGCCTCATGGCAGGCCTCCTGGCAGCCCGGTGAGACCAGGCATTGTCTGTGATGAGAGCCATCGGCCACATCATCTTGCAAATTTTTAGGAAACTGCTTATGGTTCTTGAGAGCTGACAGGGTGAGAAAACGGTCTTCTTAGCACATGTTCTTCACTTTGCAGCCCATCCCTAATATCCGTCGTTATATAGAGCATTGCTTTTAATTTGGTGATGGCACTAGGGCTCACTCCAATTTATACTCCACAAAAGCCAAGAGTTCTGACAAGAGTCAATTGCAGGATAAGCTGTTTGGCATTGGCACAGAGGATGTAGTAAGTTTTTCATTGGCCAATCCACATACTAAACTCTGCTTCTCAACCCACAAATGCATTTTCCTTACAAATGATGTAGCATTTAATGGTAAAAAAAATAAATAAATACAAATTTAAAAAAAAAACAGGCTTTATTGGTAGGTGCAACAGTGAAAAAAATGACCAAATACAAATGTCCTTACTTTTAAGTCAGGAAAAATGTTACAAAAACCTACACTGGAAATTATAACTAAACATATTGTGAGGGACGAGCAGGGGAAGACGCAGACACTAAATACAAGAGGTGACCAGGACCAAGAGGAAACAGCTGGGAGAGAGCAACAGAACATTACGCAAACAGACTGAAGACTGGCAAAATAAAACAGGAAGTACACTAAACTTTACAGACTCATGAACAGACACTGTGACATTGCACACATGACAACAGAGGGAACACAAAGACGTGGGACCAGGATAGGCACAGAACAGAGAGGCCTCAAATACAAACAGAAACCAAAACATGGGATAATAATAATAATCAACACAGCACAGCAAAATAATCAGAACCTAACCCAATATTACAGAATCATACGAAAACATGGGAAACTCAGAATGACCCAGAACCGTGACAACAGTCACACAATCCTGTTTATGAAAAATGTTGTTCAGTGGCACCTGCACTAAATATTGGGGGTGTATTTTTAAACTATTTGCTCTTCTCACATAAACTGTTGGCTGTTCAAGATGAACTTGGATCCCACACCTGTCCCCTACCTGTATCTATCAATGATTAACATCTTTAGTCCGACAGGAAGTGTTCAGGTCAACACAGAAAGCCCAGGAGAGACCTGGCCTGGACGTCTTTCTACACAAAACCACAGCTTCTGGGAGGTAAAAGTTTGGTGCTGTCATATTTAGCTGGCTATGAATTAAAAGAAGTAGCTGACTGGTGTAAATGATGCTATTTTCTATGCATTTGTTGTGGCTGCGTGGTGAGTAGGATTATATAGAGAATGAGAAGTAGGGCCAACTGCAGCTGGATTGGGCCTGAGATCCCTCTGTCATCCCAAATTTTTACTGGTAAGTAAAATTGTCTACTTGCTGTAGCAGAATATTAAAGAGTATCTTTGCGTTTATTATCACTCCTTGCTAATGCCCATTAAGTGAGATGGAGTGATAAACTATCTAATATCTAACTCTTTTTGGCTTGAGCATTGTTTAAACATAATGCTCAAAAAAGTTGGATGTGTATTCTTTTCTGATGTGTATACAGAGAAAAAATAGACTGCAACTGAGACCATGTGCACTTTCATATCTCCTGGTGAACGTCTCCTTACTCAGTGGCCGAAATGTTACATTGCAGACATTCATTTTCTGAAAATGGTGAAAACTCTGGAAAGCTGATGGGATGCATCCCGAATATTTTGCACAGCTTTAAGAGAAAAAATAGTCTTGCAGGACTTAATTATGACAAACTATGAATGATTGACTGGAGAGAATTCAAAGAACTAGATGTATAAGAAATGGAAGCTTGCAGTGTCTATATGTTGATTTCTCACCAGTTTCTGGAAGCCTTGTGTATTTTTTTGTAAAAATTCTATTGTGTGGTACTGTTTGTTTTTCTCAGCCATTAAAAATGAGCTGTGGCTCTTCCTCATCCCAGCCGGCCTGGCTGTCATTTTACTTGGGGTGTTTCTTGAAGAGGTGGGCTTCTTCTTGCGCAATATTTCCTCATTCAGACGTCAATATCTCTACCTGTGGATATTAGGAATGTATCCGGTAACTGCAGTCTCATCACACACACACACACAGCTCCTTTTATGAACTGAGCTGCAATAGTGAAACTGAATGCAGACGTGCACTACAGATGAGTCTTATTGCTGTCTCCCCTTTCCCTTAGGTGTTCGCCTTCACGTCTCTGATAGCGCTGTATGTGCCCCGTTCCTCCTCTCTGTGTAATTTCATTGCTTCTCTGTAAGTTACCAAGAATGGACTGTAAAGACTCACTTTGATCACAGGTTGTGTGTATATATCCTGTCTGAATTTGTGTATTTGATACAGGTATCACTCTATGACCTTGTTGAAATTCATGGGACTGATCACCAACTTCTTTGGAGGGAAAGTGCGTATGCTGGCTATGTTGTCTGGACAGCAGGTAGCTCCAGATCCTTTTCCCTGCTGTTGCTGTTGCTGCCTCCCAATGGTGACCATCAACAGGTACACAGTAAAACATTAATACTTCAAGTAAAGTGAAATGATTACGGTTTTATTAGGCACCAGGTACCATCGTAGACATCGTAGAGGTGGCATCTTAACAGATCGTGTGTCATGAATGTCTGTAATGGCTTTCAGTACCTTTGTACACTAGATATGTGTTACCTGCACAGCAGTTTGAAGATATATTGTAAACTACACGTATGCCCTTTGTGTTAGTCTGGCTGTGTTGTGTAAAATGTGTCAGATTGACATGTGAAAGTCTTGTCCCTTCTCATGTGTGCAGCAGCAACCGGGTCTGGATGATGGCTGCTGTCCTGCAGCTCTCTGTGGTCCGCAGCATCTTGTTCTTTGTGACTTTGGTGCTGTGGACAGATGAACAGTATGACTATGGTGATGTGAGTTGTTTATAAAAAATGTTGATCTATTTTACTAGTGAGAAAAATTTCATGATGCTCAAGCCAGTGCTGGTGTTCATTTAATATGATATACCTTATTTATCCCAAAGCTGGGAAGTTTGTTACAGCAGTTAGGTTTAACACAACAAAGATATAGAAATAGCTTAAATCCACACTATGATTTGTGGCTCAAATAAAATCAAATTTGACCAAGCAAATATCTTAATAAGGAACAAACTAATCTGGAATCCAAATAAATATGATAAAGAGAAATCATTTCATTCTTGTGTGAAGCATTTACTAACTCCCCCAGCACTATTCCTATATTGTTTTAAAACACTGTCAGAGCAGTATTAGTTCCCAAATAAGCTAGGTTCATATACAATACAACAATCTTACTCATAATGGTTTTAGACATTTACTGATTGTATCACATGATGTGCAAATGTTTGCAAAAAGGCTTCTGAACTGTACAGGCTGAAGGTCTTGAAATACCTCAAAAGATCGTCTGTGAAGGTTCTCAGTCATCCAGGTCATTGTAGTCTAAGGAGCTGTAAGGAAAAGGCGTCTGGACTTCTTTAGGTTGCTTGAAGACGTTTCACCTCTCATCCGAGAAGCTTCTTCAGTTCTAGGGTCAAATGGTGGAGAGTCCCATATTTAAGCCTTGTGGGAGTGTCCCTCGTAGAGGGACAATGGGCCCCCTACTGATCCTCTACCTAATCACACAAGGTGTGAAAACGGGTGTGGGTCTCAATCAGCCATGGTTTCGGGTGAACTCATTGTGAAACCTGGCCTCACCCTATCATGTGAATTCCAGAGGTCAGATGGCCCAGGATGTGAGTGGGCATTAAGGCGTCTGGGCAGGGATCTCAGAACTGGATCATAGATGGCAGACAGTTGGTGTCATAAACCACCGCCTCTGTTCAAAGATGGCTGTTCACAGTGGACATAGATGGCTTCTTTAACTCCTCTTTCAAACCATCTGTCTTCTCTGTCCAAAATGTGAACATTGGCATCCTCAAAAGAGTGACCTTTGTCCTTTAGATGCAGATGGATACTTCATAAACGCATGGCACAGCATAGAAGAGCCACCTCTACAGGACAAGACTCTGCCGTCCATCTGCATCTACATAAGCTTTTAACATGTCAGGTCTG
>VUQR01005628.1:5636-18601 GCA_015108515.1 Hemichromis elongatus
CTGCCTGCTTTCCTCTATTTTTACCTCCCCTCGTGGCCCACCCACCCGCCAACGCTGCAATATTGTGACAAGCGACTACTCTTCTTATCCTTACCTGTCATCAGAGCAGCCTTCCTGAATCCCTACCCACCTGAAAGTCTCCTTCCTTTGAGCAGCTTTTTATTTTCCTTTTCCTTTTTAAAAAAAAACATTTTCCATTCCTCCAGACCTCTGTCTCCTCCTGGGTTTGAACCCTTTTGACAAAGGGTTAAGTTCACACTGCTCCTCCGTGGGCGCTGCTGCTCTGCTGCAGTCTGGGAAAGACCAGTTGTTACTCTAGTAACTCAATCGTGCTCAGCAGTGATGTAGGACATATTAAACTCGTCATATTTCAAGGCTGGTCAGTTTTAGGACAGTGCGCCATCAGGGAGTGTTAGGTGGTTAAAAAAAGCAAAACGGAGTGGAAAAAGAAAAACAGAAGCTCTGCCGTTTTGTGTATTTGTTCCCCCAGCTAAATGTTCAGTGTCAGTTTCCATTAAAAGGGTCATCCCACTGTGATCCAGGCTCGCAGTTTTTATTTTTACTTAACACCATGACTCCATTCTGCCATTACAAAATGAAAGTTTCCCATTAACGTTCATGAAATCCTTCTACTCTTAGAGTGTTTTTTTTTCTTCTTTTTCTTAGGGCAGGAACAGATAGAAGCAGTGGGGGCAAACATTATTAGCTAGCCCACACAAAATATGTTGTCTCATAGCTTGAGTTGGACGCTTTCCAGCACTGGCATAACCAAGGATAACATATTTATGGGAACTAGAAACAAGCGTCCTTATTGAAACATGTTGGCCTTCATTTCTTTGACAGGAATCCGTCGCGGTTCATTAGTATTGCAACAGACATTGAGATGATTGATTGTTTGTTCCCATTTGAAGTTGTTTTTTGTTTTTTTTCTTTTTTAACAGGGATGAAAAGTTTTAGAAATTCATTACAAGTCAATTATAGAGTTACAAATTAATTACAAGGCTTTTGTTTTGAATGATAGAGTCAATAGATTAAAATGACTACATACCCCACTTTACTGCAGAAGCTTTAAGATGTAATTAAATGGTTATCGTTTCTTAATCCATTAATCTATTCAGTTCCCTGTAAAGTATTAAGAAACCGCATTTTGAGTTATATCTCACAGACGCAAGCTAGTCTGGTCCATAAAATAGTCCGTGTGCACACTTGAGTGTGTAAGTAGTCTTCTGTTATCATAATTTTACTTGGATACTTTGAAACTCCCCTTGAGCCAAAGCAATGTAAATGATTTCCTGATGTTTAAACCATCGTTGCTGTGATTAGACACAGAGGATCACGATTGCAGCTTATAAACTGCCTGCAATGTCCCCAGAGCTCATTAAAAAGCACAGAAACGATGGCAACGCTTAGCTCTGCGAATGTGCAGTGACAGAAAGTGACTATGATTTGATTTTTATTGTTTTTACAGTATAATCAAAACCGTTGTGTCTTCAAATCGAAAGACGGAAGCCAAGAGCGTCAAATTCACGATGGTCCCAATAACGTTCATCTGTACCTTATCAACCAATTTTCTCATTAGGTTTTTTTTTTCCAGCAGTTAATAATGTTGTAATTCCCCTTCGGGGGGTGATTAATATGTTGTGTCAAAGTAAATCTGATTTTTTTTGGCAACTTGAGTCTAATGTGATGGGTGCAGCAAAAGTCAGGAAGCTGCGGTTTGGTTTGGGAGCTGTGGTTCAGTTTCACTCGTTATTGTTGCTACACTTTCACTCCCTTTCTTTTGGATCATAGAAATGCTGCTGCTGAACAGAAAAGCAATGCTTAGACTGAGAGTTTTCCTGGCTTCAATGAAGTCGGATTAGGTGATTCGTCGATGGGATGATTTAGAAATTACACGGTCTTATATGTAAATCTAATTTTTTACTTATATTGAGGCATATATTCTTACCACATCAAAGTCATGTTTCTGTTTCTGGGTGTTTCTCATCAATGGGAACTAATTCCCACTGTTAGTTCCAGGTGAAGCATAGCTAACATTCGCAGTCAAGCCACCTTTACTGGTGACATCATTGCCGGTCATTTCGTCTTTTCTGTTCCAGCGAGAGCTGAATGTTGAACCTTAGTGAGGCCCCAGTGCTGGTATTAATTTCTCGGGCCTGTTGGCATCCGTCCCCTGGCAGACCAACTCCAGTCTCAGCCTCAGCCCAAGTTCTGGTTCCATCTCCATGTAGGAGTGTTACTGGAAAGCTGGACAGCTGGATCTGGCTCCCATAATCATTTCAAACCGACCTGCCAGCATCTGTAGCAGAGTTTGCAGAAGATTAACTAGCATTCAAAGTGGACATACAGGAATAGAATATATATATATATATATAATAAGAGGAAAAAGAACACTCATCCCGCTATCATACATCATCTTTACAAACCTGTGAAAGAAATGAACTCCTTCTGCGGTCCATTTTTCTGCACTATGGCTTTACAGCTTAATGCAATATAGTGCATGCATTTGTGGAATTTCTATGCGGTTTCCAAGATTTTTAGCAATTTATATTGGGAAAAGGTTGTTTCCAATTGCAAACAGAAGGAATGGCTGAATAATGAAGTGGAATCTTTTTTCTTTTTTGCAAGGAGATAGAAGTTTGATGACCCATATGCGGTGTTCATTCTTTTGATTGAAGGCTATACACTTCAGCTACTTTGTATTATGTTGCCTTAATATATGGATTCCAGGCTTATTCAGTTCAAACAATTGTAGCTGGTTTCAGCTGTTTCATGAACCAGTTTGTCTTTGTCTTATTGACTTGCCTGCCAAAGAAGAAAGATATGTACTAACTATACCGTTAAAGCATGCCTGCTGCATTCAGTAACAATTAGCACATCTGTGGTGGCGATTATAAGCGTACCTTACACTGATTGTGAGTCTCTGTGTGTGTAGAGGTGTTAAGAAAGTCCCACTGGGTCTTGTTCTGCCGATCGCAGGCTTCCATTGGCTTCATGGGTCACCGCATGTTTTTTGAGGCTATTAGTGAATGTTTAACGTTGAGTCAACATGAGGAAATACTGTACCTTCCCCAAATTTATGAGACCAATATGCAGAATGATTAAACCTCATCTCTGACAATCATTATAACTAGGTGTGCTTGGGTAGGAAAATCCTAGGTTTTCTCCTCCTTTAAAATAAACAATACATTGGTCTGGATTTAGAGTTTTCTGAGCTTTCCAGAAAAGTCCTCAAAACATAAATGTCAGCTTGGAAAGAAGAGAAAGTGCTTCATTATTATGCTGGTGTTTCTACATAATAGCAAAGTACTCCCACTAATACTTTTTCATGCATCACATAGACATCATATATCACGTTTATGTGCTTTATTGAAGTTATCTGTGCATGAACTCTCTCATGACTAACTGACCTCCACCATGATGCCCATGAATCTCCTCCTGCCTGGACCAAAAACTCCACAGAGGTTTCTTCTACAAGCTGTTGTCCCTCCTGTAAACACAAATAGAATAGTGTGTATGTGTGTCTGTGTGTGGATGGGGTTATTCAAAAGCTGTTCCACTTGCATGGCAACGCCTCATTACCCATACTGCCTTCTTCTTTGCCCTGAAGTGGGGTGCAGCTCCCCTCACTGGGCCCAGTTGTCAAGGTGACCCAACATGCCCCAGGATGGCAGGCAGGCAGGCAGACAGGCTGGGAGAGAGGGGGCTGTTCACCCTGTCTTTATTGTACGGGGCCCACCGTATGCTACCTGGTACACTAGACCCTGGGTACTTCCAGACTGTAGCATATATCCCGGTGAGCAAGCAGCTGATCTCATTTTTCAACAAGCAGCTGCCCCAACATCAGGCCCAGGTGAAGGTGACCTCCCTCGCCTGTTGGTGTGTCTCCTAAAGTAGCGAGGTACAGTCAGTGCTGTGCAAAATAACGCTATAATGAAATCAGAATTTGATTGTTGATCTTATACCACAGTATGCATGGCTTGTAGACACAAATGCGACAGTTGTTGCTGAGTTATTGTAGCAGTCTGTGATGTTTGAACTGTGTTTTCTGCAAAATGAGACAGATCAGAAAGCACAAACAGGCCATTTTATCTTTGCGCACATCTTTCTCTGTGTCTTGTTCATCTCACACTATGCATCCATCTATCCATTTACCCATTCCTTCCTCTTATTTGTGTGTCTCTCTCCCTCCCTGTCTCTTCCTGTCACCCCCCTCCCTCTTCCACTTCTAACACAGGACAGATTGGGAAGCCGTGATGGCGGCACAGAAGTTGAGGGAGAAGCTATTTATCCCAGACGGATCAGGAGGTGTGTGACGGAGGTGTGGACGGTTGCTGCAGGTCAGTGACGTTGGCAGGCGCCAGGCAGGCCGGCCCACATGGCTCGGGGACTGTGGGACTACAGACAGATGGCACCTGGTGGGTGACAAACAATTAACAAACCAACAAGAATAGCTGGATCGGCAGTATACCCACAAGCACAGGAGATAGCAAGAGAGCGGGTGCATCTGTGCTCTGAACACTTTTACTCTTTACTTTTCCTCTTCCCAAGTCTTGTTTTGTATAACAGTTGCAATTTACCCATGTGTCTTTTTCACAAAAACACTCTTGTTGTCGTGTCGCTATAGAACAGTCTAAATAAAGCAGTGTGGAGCATATGCAGCCAGCATATGTTTCTGTTTATTTCAGAAGAAGCAGTGGGTAATTTAAATGTGCAATACTGTGGAACAACACATTTGATATCTACTTAAATGTTAAGCAAAAGTTATAAACAGTTATACAAAGTTTGTCTTTGCAATAGCATTGCCTGCATTGGTTACAGGTTATGTGTAAAATCCATGCTGGAAATAAATTGTGTGTTGTATGGTCGTCACTGTTATTTGACTGTCTAACTGCATCCACATGTAATTAGACAGTCCACTTACTGTACACTGAAGATGGCGCCTGTTTCCATGAATGAGAAAATATGTGATTATTTAATCTTTTTTAGGAGTGACAAGATTGGAATTATTATCCATACTGTGCTCTGTATGCGAGTAAACGACTGTCATCTGGTAGAATTATTACTTTGGACCGGCACTGGTCCGTGTGTGTGTGTGGATGTGTGTGTGTGTGTGTGTGTGTGTGTGTGTAAGAACACATCTGGAGTCTAGACTCAATGGCTCTGTGGGCAGGGTCCTATCTCCAAGCAGCATCAGGTCCGAAGACCGGCCATGTTGACATAGGTGGCACACACACATACACCGGCATCTGTTTCAACAGTCAGTACTCACACACACAAGCACTTTGATTCTCCAGTGTGAGGTCGAAGGAGGGAGGAGGTGACAGAGAAGTACCCAAGGTGGAGTTATTGGGGGTACGATGCACCGCCTCCTGAACCCACAGAGGTCCCTGGTAACCAAAAGCAAATGCTACTTCTCAGAATCAGCACTGTAAATCCTCCAATCCCCCCTTTTCCTTTGCTGTGTCAGGATATTAAGGAAAAGGAGGGGAGGGCAACATGTGTATCTGTGCGTTTTTTGTTTTCCCCCGCATGCTGATTGTGTGGTTGTGCTAATGTTCGTACGTGTGTGCTTTTATGTGTGCGTCGTTAACAGACAAAACATATTATGAATTCCCTCATGAGGAATTATGGGTAATCTTAAAAAATGGGCCCACAGTAGTCTTCAGGGGGAAGTCTATGTGTGTGTTTGTGTGTGCGCAAAAGAGAGAAACTGCTACTGGGCCGCATTGCAGGGTGTATGCTGAAAAAGCCTTTAGCGCTTCCAGATCAGTGAGTTTTATTAGTCCATATCAGAGTACTGCCACTTGTGATTTACATCTTTGTGATGTGTAAACACACACACCCACACACAAGCAGACACGTGATATATTAATACATACATTTTCTTTGCACCTACCTTGCTAATGTAAACACAAAGTGTATAGAATGAAATTAAAAGGAGTACTGAGCAGAAACTCTGCCTTGTGTCAGCCAAAAATGAACAACAGGCAAGACAGATGGATGCAGGCTTAAGAGTAAAAGATGTATAAAACAAGCCATTGTGATAGACAGCCAGACAAAATGAATTCTGCAATACTCTGAAGCCAGTTTACATAAAGCCTTGATGTATTAATGGGATAAACACAGTGATAAATTTTGGTCAGGGAATGACATGCAAAGAATGCTGGCGCGGTAAGCTTTTCACAGTAGCAAAATAAACACTGATAAGACTGTGGGAATAATTATAAAGAGGTATGGCACGAGGTACATGTGTGTGAGTCTGCATGGACCAACAAACACACATGAAAACATAGGCAACAGCAGCACCTACAGCTTAGATTTTAGTGACTTTGGAGATTTTCTTGTTGAATACAGTTAGGGCCATCATTTGGTGGGTAAAGACAACAAAAACATCACGTTAAATTTTAAGTCACGGATTAAAATGCAGACTTTCAGATTTCATTCAAGGGGTTTAACACACATTTTACATTAACTGTTTAGGATTTACAGCCATTTTTATACATGCACCCTTGTTTCCAGAGTCTTAAATGCAATTAGACAAAATAAAATGATTTTAAATATCAGGGTTGTTCTTGTAAATCCTTTGTCTGCCTGATGTTTAAGAGCCCATGAACATCATGAAATGATGTGTTTTCTCACTTGAAAAGCATGTAACTGAAATCAGGTGACTGGCTTGGCCATATCCCATTTCTTTGCCTTCTGAAACTCTTGGGTTTTCTTGCATTATTCTTAGGGTCATTATCCATTTGCATCTCAAAGCACCATCCAGGATTTGCCTGAATCTGTGCAGATAGTAAAAGTCCATACTCTTTACAATTCATCCTGCTTCTTCTATCAGCAGTCACATCAATGCTGTTAACTATAAATAAGTACTGGTGACCTGGTTCCACTGGCAATCATACAGTACATGCCCATGTCATAACATTATCTTCACCATGTTTGACAGATGATGTGATTCTTTCCCATGTGTTTCTCTTTAGGTTCATCTTGGTTTTATCTGTCCAAAGTATTTGAAAGCGTTTTCTGGAAAGTCTAATCTGATCGTCCTTTTCTTGAATGTAACCAGTGGTTTGCACCTTGTTATACACTCCCTGTTTTTTCATCCACAAAGGATTGTAAAGCAGGACTTTCTCGTAAACTTTCTTAACTTGGTTAGACATTGTGAATTTCTTTTTCTCAACCATGGAAATAATTCTGTCATCATAAACTTTAATTGTCCTCTGTTGCTTTCACAGTTTTTAAAGTTTTTGCTTTCTCTCTGAGAGCTTTATTTTAGTTATATTTTAACCTAATAATGGCCTCGCTCTCTTGCGCTCACATTTCGTTTGCCTCATATTTAAAATTACAGTTAAATGCTACAGAACGCAAACTCAGCACTTGGCACACTGCCCATGAAACTGCTCCTCACTCAACCATCCCGATAATATTGAGCCTCTGAAAATGTACTGATCTATGTCCAAAAAAAAACTGTAATTCCTTAACAGTTAATACAGTATGTTTTCAAAACCTTCTTGCAATTACAACTGAAAGTCTGCGCTTCAATCACGCCTTGATTGATTCAAAATCATCTGTGGTTGGATACAGAGGCAAAACTAAAGCAATCGTGTCTTTGTCTAATAAATTATGGATCTAACTTCATGCTTCTCCTATTCCTAAACCATGAAACCAATATGATTCCTATTAGCACATTCAACCAACAGAAGCTTTAAATCAGTAAAAACGAATTAACTTTTAGACGGTTAAAAAATATACTCTAACAAAAGTCGGCAGAGGTGGGCATAGTCAGCTGCAGTCAAATGTCAAGAGAAATAAGAGGAGTTTCTGCAGTAGCAAATAGAGCCCATAATACAGTCTGAGGCATAAATTTTCCTGTCACCTTCTCAGCGGTCGATAAGGGAGAAAGATTGGGTTGAAAATTGATTTTCCAGAATAATTGCTATTCTCTTCGTCTCGGGCACTCAAGTGTCTCCAAGGCTATTTTCCATTACAGCTGCTGGCTCTCCATTTACCTGCCCTAAGCAAATACAAGAAAGGGCACAGCCTTTGGCCTCTAGAATCATCAAGGTTGTGAAACTTACAGATGATAAGATTTATGGTGAGCTCAATATAATTGGCCGGCGGTATTCTGTAGATTGATAATGCTTGACCTTTGTGACGCACGAAGCTTGAGACATCCATGACACAACAGCCTTTCATTGTCCCGTAGACACCGAGCTGAAAATATTTATTACCAGATTGAGGTTGTGCCACATTGCGCCACACAGTTGTAAACGGAACGAACTGGAGCGTGTTCTTTGCAGAAATGCGATGGACTTTGGTCGCATCGTGTTGTGACCGATTTGACACAGACATGCCCTGTTGTGGATAGCAGTTCATGACAGCCATTGCGGTTTATGTGTCATCACCATTTTGATCTCCTGTCCTCCTTCCAACAGCAGCAAACAGACCGACTGCATGAAAGGTGATTAGTTTACATGTATTTACTGAGCCATATCTAATTTCTCATTACTTAGCTGGTACCTGGTGTGGTCCTCATGTGGCCAATCCTACCCCCCTTGTTACTGTTCAGCTAGCAACAACGGCTATTTTTATGAGCTGACACGTGACTACTTTAGTTTAGGAAAACATGTACACCAAAAGAAACATTCCTTGCTTTTTTTTAATATTTAAAAGTCATCTTGCTTCTGAACATACACAACAAAAGCGGTTTGTATGTAGTAAATGCCAGGTGAACACGAATCTCTGCTTCTTTCATTAGAGATTGTGTTGTGCGTTGCATTGTATTGTATCATTGTGTGGAACAGAGGGAGTGATTCTCTAGCCTTCTGTCCTCCTGAATATCATACTCGGCTGCCATCTGAAGCCTCCCTGCTTTGCTCCAGTGTGCAAAACCCTATTGTGGTTTTTTTGAGATAAGCAGAGATGGTGAGAATGAGAAAGTGAAAGAGAGAGAAGGAGGGAGAGAGAGAGAGTGAAAGACTCCTCTGGAGGCGCCAAGCCTATCTCCTTTATCTCCTCCAGGGAACATGCCGGCATTCCCAAAGACACTGATGCTAAGAGCCTCGTCGCCCTGCTGCCCACCTCCAGGAGAAGGAGACGGGGAGATTTATGTCATGGTAACCCAATCCCTTTGCCTTCTGAACTCCCCGTCGCCCATGACTGCCTGGGAGAGTGGCGGAGAGTCTGAGATTGGTGGGAGACTGCGAGGGGTGTTAATGTTTTTGCAGAACAAAGGTGCACTAAGAGTCACGACTACATGTCAGTGCATCTTATACAACCATGTGTTTCAGTTATCTTTGTTGTCCCTCAATAGCCTTTTCTGCCCGAATAAAGAGATATAATTCAGTTTTATTGACCACTTTTACAGTAAAAATCGAGCCATGATTTTAAGAGTCAGAAATAGAAAATTTTTGCCTTTGAAGTAAAGTTGCTTGTTTTGAAGTGGTGGACACATTAATTTAAGTGGATCTAAGTTAAATAACTCAGTCACGGTACTGTGCAAAAGTCTTGAGCCACCCCTCATTTATTTATATTTTGCGCCCAGTGAGCCAGACTTTCTGTTGATTTTTAAAGTGGTCTAGAGCAATAGATTATTATTCTTCCTGTTTCCTTTTTCCATGAAATAATGTGTGTACCTTCAGTTTACAGTATGTGTAATTTTCATGGAAATAAATAAATAAATAGTTCTCCAGGCTTACCTGAAGGTCTTTCAGTTTCCCCCTTATTATCAGTCTAGTAATACCAGATTATGATACACTGTTAATGTTATGATACACTAACCATCTAGAAAGATTCTGACTGACAATAGCTTATTTTGTTCCGCTTCCCAAACACACTGCAAATGCAGTAAAAGCATAGCTGGATAGAAAACAACAGAAAAATGGAAAATTATCAGTGATGGATAGGCCTCCCTCCCCAACTGAGGGAAGTCAACATCTAAAGAAAAGCTTTGCATGTCCTGCAATATTGACTTTTAAGCTTGTTAGACTTTTAAAAACGTTTTTTTCCCATTATACAGTATGTTGAATTGCACATTTCAGTAAATTGCTGCACTTATTTCCCATTTTTCTTGCAAAATAAAAAGAAATGAGTCTTGAGGGGTATCTCAAGAGTTTGGCACAGAACGCTAGTGCTGCATACTGGTCTGGCAATATTTTTAATTGCACACGAGTTTTTCTTCATACATGTACTTCTGCAGTGATCTGTATGTGTCTGGATATGCTTATATTGGAGGGTGTGCGACACTGGAGACCACAGACATTTGCATCATGGATTTTGTCTTGGTTTCAGAACAGTTACGCCCTTGCGTGTGCATGTATCACTGTTTAATATCTACCAGTGGCCCTACTTTATTTGGGACTGAGTGGGATTGACTCCCACGGACGGCTTCGAGAAGAGATGTGACACTTAGAGAGAGAAGAGCAGAGAAGGAGGAGGTCGTGTAAACACATTCACACATAGATACACACTCGCTCACATGTTAACACATTTCAAGCCAATATTCACACAGCTACATTTTTAGGATGCCTTCCTAATGCTCTTTTAACATTTTAACATTCACCAGATTTTCATTTTCGTCTAGACAACAACTGAAAAAATAACTGCGAAAAAGTTTACAAACTAAACAGATGCTGAGCACAAGTTGTAATGCCAACATAATGATTGCATTACTTCCTATCCGTACCTATTAGAATTCAAAGAGTCAACAAAGTAGTGTAGGTGTACATAATGAATGAAACACAGAATGTGACATCTCCTTGAATTCACAGATTTAATATTTTATGGTTCAGAAGCACACCTGAGAGCTGAACATATGACTGAATCAAAACTTAATGTGCAACACGCAATATGCTGAAACTATGAAGTCAGGGGGAGGAGGAGACTGAATTACTGCATCAAGGATGACAGAGTGAAGTTAGTTAAACACTGAACTGCAGTCACTTTTTATTTAAAACTTTTAAAAAAAAAGGTTGAACCCTTTACTGCATATAATGTGGATATTGCTTGCCTCTTATTTTATTTTAAATCTGCCGTAAAGCCAAACAAGTCAGCAAAATTCTTTCATTTAATCTCGATAGAACCAACAGTTTTAAAAGTCTCTGTGATGTTCATCTCCCTCACAAACTCACTCCACACACTCACTCTCACCACTGTAGCATCTTCCAAACATGTGTTGAACCCACCAGGAGTCTGCCTTGTGGAGCCGTGTGTGAGCGTATTTGTGTATTTGTGTGTTCGAGCAGGCCTTCCTGCAAGTGTGTGTTCAGCATGACGTGGCAACCCCCTGCCCTGTTCAAACATGGCGTTGGCTGTGCAGGCAGCCTCATTGTCAGGCTTGGCTTGCCAGTGGTACACGCTGTGCCTGGCACCCCGTGGAGGGGGAAGGAAGGAGCACAGCGGGGCCAGGCCGCCTCCAACACCTCTCCCACCGAGCCAAAGGCCCCTCTGGTGGGGCTCCGAACACCAGAACAGGCCCAGGGAGAAATGATAATGAGGACCAAGACTGTGTTACACAGGATAACACATAGGGATGCCATCACAGGTTTTAAACCATACACGCACACACACACCAAGACGTAAACATGCAAATATAGAAACATATGCGCTCAAGCATGTCTGCTCTTAATCAGGCTGGCGGGGACGCAAGCAAACAAACACACGCGCAGAGAAAAACTCACAATCCAGTTTAGTTGAAGACATCTGCACGTGGTAAAAATTTGGAAAATTGACATCGTCTAGCGATTCCACTCATTCAGAAATTTGTCAGTCAAATCAGATTTCAACATTTCAGGGAGACACTTTGAATATACCTTCAGTATTTAAAAAAATATGGATTTAGCGGAATAATGAGCCACACAGCACACTTGTATATATTTTAAGTTAACCTATTGTAGCCTCATTTTTACTCACTCACAGAACATCAAATGAAATTCATTGATCACTTTGAGTAGTTAGCCTTGGCTGTTAGTTCATGCACACAGAGGTGATATTTTACTTTTCTAATGTTTCTTCGAAACTGAAAAATGCTGCTGTTACTTTCCTGTCACCTGGCTCACCTGACTCAACTTACTGTTTGGAACAACTCTGCAGCTGTGAGTGGGGAGAAAACCAGAGAGACTGCTGTAATGCTGCATTCTTATAGGGCAGGGAACACAATTCACTTATTTAAATATCTCCTATGTATAATAGACATTGTATGATTACAGTAGCTTAGAGATGGACCTTCCACTGGTTACAGTTGTTTTCACATAAGTGAAATTGTGCTTAAAAAACTTAGTTTCTTCTGCTTTTTTTAAAACTGTGCAAGAATGGCCTTTATGCATACTAATTTTAAAGGATGCTCCCTGGTACCCATGCAGCTTATTTGATATCAAACTAGAAATTCAAGAAAAAAAAAAAGGCAGAAGTCAGCTTTAGTTGTGTAAATGAAGTATTGAGTGTCCAGGTGTTCCACTTGCCAAGTGTTCAATAAAATATGTGGTTTATATGGTGTCATCTTATCTGTATAAAGTAATCAGATTGAAAAGTAAGAATGTGTAAGAATGCATTAGAAACATTGCAGTTTGAGTATATCAGCCATTATGGAACCAGTCTCGAGACTATATGTTTATTCTTTTGATTTGTGGATGCCCAAAACTGAAGAATTAATTTTATTCAATCCAATTCAAATCACAATGCAAGTAATCCCAGGGGCATTTTACTCATTAAGGTTAAGAACTTTTAATAGATACAGAAACACAACAACTCCCTTTAAGCAATCACTTGCTGACAGTGGGGAGGAAAAACTCCCCTTTACCATGAAACAAACCTCTGGCAGAACCAGCCTCGGTGAGAGCAGCCATCTGCCTCAGCCAGTTGGGGTTAGAGGAGAGTAAAGAGAGAAGAGGGGAGCAGAGAATAAAAACAAGAAGTGAAAAATATAACAGAATAAATCTTGAAACCCAAGAACCTGCACAAAGATA